>FLMG01001680.1:21302-41417 GCA_900088475.1 Hyphochytrium catenoides
AAACGGCTACTATGGAGCTTCGCTGGATGCGGACGCTGCCTGACAAACGAAGCGATCCAGGCAATTTGCTAGGGATAAAAGTGAGCGTGAGGGCTTCATAGGAACCACTGCATGGGGCTGTGGACTTCCATTCCTCCAAAAGTCGGCTCGAGGTTTGCAAGCAGTAAACTATCAAACGTGCCCTCCCTTCTGGTCATATTTCCCGGTTAACACTTCGCTTTTCTCCTTGTCTCTTCTCTCGCGCGCTCTCTTTCCTTCTCGTCTACTTTCCATAGCATGAGTTGGTATGTCTGTGCTCTGTCTCCTCTCACTCCATATTGTAGATCCTCCATCAATGTGCTCCTTACTTTGCGTAGCGGCTGAAGCTAGTCCAGAACATGACCAGTCCCGCGACGAGAAGAATCAGCAAAGGATTGCCTAGCCTGCCATCCATGACCACGCTGGTCAGATAGAGGGTAACGCAGTGGGGATAACAGAGAAGATAATACAGATAAAGAACCTCAATGAACAGCATTGCCATTACGGAGATGGCTGTCAGTATAGGAATCGTGCATCCTATGCAGCTAAAGAAAGAGGAACAGCGAAGAGGACAGTTTTACACGAAGTGCAGATCTCACATTGCCCAAGCGATGACGAGAGCTGCAGAAAGCTGTAGATAGTTCAAGAGATAGATATCCCAGTTATCATGCAGCCTCTCGAGCAGCAGCTCCTTAATCAAAGGGATCCCATAGCTCCAGTGCTCAGCAGAGCAGCACCAGCAGCAGCAACAAAGAACAGTAGCGCAATAAGAACGCATGCCTCTCCCACAGCTTCCTTTCCTCTGCCTGGGAATGCCCCAAAAGCCTTCCCAGGTGGCCGCTCCGTATCCATATTGGAGGCGTCGTGTGAAGAAGCCCTGATTACGACTTTCTTTAGAGAATGAAGGCCCTGCTGATGATGCTCTGGACTTACTATAAGTATGACAAATAGCATGTCGTGCGCTCTCTGATGTCTCCGGCGCCATCTGCTTCCGTTGCACGGTCTGCGAGCTAGGATGCGCACGTAAGTAAACACTTAGGACATCAGGGTCGTTGGGGACAGCTATATCGGAGACCTGTCTGATACCACCGACGGCACCACCGTCTCACTTTATAAGTGAGAGCCATATCTCCTCGCTATGCCCCGCGTGGTACGCGTCCTCATCGTCCTCACAGAGCTCTTAGGTCCGGCTGGAAGCAGTAGCAAACTGCAGCAATCTTGTCGTGTGATCGAGGGTCACCCAGGCATGAGTATCGCCAGTGAGGCATCATGGTAACAGTCACAACCCTCTCGTTCTCTCCTTGTATATATAATGGCAACGGAGCAGGGCCTCGAGTGACAGTCCGCGGTGATGCCAAGGGTGACAGATCCAGGCGGATGCTGCCTCACATGGTGATGAAGAATGATGAAGCTGAGGGTGACAAGCTGAGCTTCTGATCTGCCTGTTAACCTGCTGACAGCTGACAGCGCAGTTTATGTGGTTTTATGGAATCCATAAAACAATGGGTTTAGTGATAACAATTCTGCACTAAAATAAACAAGGAAAGACTAAGGTTAGCCTTTGGTAAAGTTGCTGGGTAATAAACGTTTTATCTTTTATTGTCTTTTTATTTCCTATTTTTTGTCGTCGCAGCTCCTTCCGGTCCGCCCTTGTCTCGTCTTGTCTCTCCCATCAGCCGGTGCCTTACGTTGAGCTCAGCTGTAGAAGAGACCAGAGCATCTCAGCAGAGGAGGCGTCTCTAGCGCAAGCGTCGCTCGTGTCTCACGAGCAACACTATTCATCATGCCAGGGGCCACATACATACTTTCCGCAGCTCACGCACTATCTACAGGAACCTTGGGGAACAGATGGAGATCAGAAGGTTCTATGAAAGCCTTGAATGACGAAGGAAAGGCAGATGACATCCACTGGTCCTCGTCCTGTGGGCCCTTCTTGCGGAAGAGCCATGATATTGATAGCAGCATTAAGTTAACAGTTGACCGTGACCACATCTTTTTCTTGGAGGTGCTCTCCAGCTCATCAATAAGATTGGAACCTTTCTTTGCGACTTCATTCTCTCCTTTTCCGTTCATTTCATCCCTCTCCTTCACCAGCTTACACCTTGTTCATGCTAACCATATCTACACTCTGTACTTCATCCTCAAAGGCCTCAATAGCCTCGGTAATATCATCGACGCCAACCATGTCGTCAACGATAATGCAGGAGACGACTAGCTTCTTGATGCCAAAAGCCACAGGGACAAGTTTGTGTCCCTCACCCCACTTTAGACCCTCAATCTGAACGGCCTTGATCTTTGCAGCAAGAGACTCCAGATCCTGATCAGACTCCCAAGGCTTCACCTCCAGGACACACTGAGACCTCTCGACGGGCTTAGCCTTCTTGGCCTTGGCCTTTGCAGCCTCAGCGCGAGCAGCGGCAGCCTTCTTAGCAGCCTCCGCGGCGGCAGGGTCTTCTTCCTCATCGTCATCTCCGAAAAGGTCATCATCATCGTCATCTTCGTCGTCATCCTTTGCCGCAGGCTTTGCTGCCGCAGCAGGGGCAGGCGCAGCAGCCTTCTTAGCAGGAGCAGGAGCTTCGACTTTTGGTGCCTCCTTGGAAAGCACGACTGAAGTAAGAAGGTGCAAGCTTTAGCAACAACATAATCATTTGTCAAACATGTGAAAGGCTTACCAGTCAGTCCAAGAAGAGCAGCGATATGAATGTACCATCTGTATGCATATGGCGTGGTCTTTGGGTTGGGGGTTGAAGGGATGCTCTTGAAAACAGACACATCGGCATCAGTGAAGGTGTACCCTTCGATGTATGATCGGGTGGTCAAGAAGCCATTGAGCTTCTTCATGCCACCCTCAGAGTCCAGGTTATCAAAAGCCATCACCATGGTTCTTAGTTTATATCTACAAATACAGGACGAGATGTCAGTAATTCGAAGACAGCTTCAGCGCTTCCTCAGTGCTTCATCGTGTTCCTTACCTTTTATATGACGACCGCAAAGAAGGAAGATGGCTTGTGCAGACGGAGATTGCAGACGAAGATTGAGACTGCAGCTCTGTGAGCCCATCGCCCATCAGAAGAAGGATACGCGGCCATGATCACTTCACCTCCACCCAGAGCACCAAGGATTCCAGGGCAAGCTCCAAATGACCCTAAACCTGCCGGCCATCATGCTCAGGGAGAGCTGACAAGCACTAACATTTTACAAAACCTGGCTCTGGCATAAAGGATCATATGAGTCCGAAGCGGTATTCTACTGAAATCTTGTTATCACGGATAACACTAGTGACAATTGAGAATATGCATGAAGAGGGAAGAGGGAGGAAGGGTGAGGTCCAAGGTTCATCGTTCATCAATTTATTGGGCCAATAATCTTCAGAATAGCTGACAGCAGAGACTCCGGAGAGTCTGGCGTCCGGACTCGTGACGGTGAGAAGCTAACTACGAAGGAAGGCGAAGGAGGAAGAGATGTTCTAGCTCAGGGAAATCGGGGTTACCATGGTACAGGAGCAGGAAAAGGTCAAATGCGTGGAGCGCGAAAGTCAAAAGCGAGGACGTTACATTCCGCCCCATCTGCGCACATCTCCTCCATTATCAATCAACCTCAGCACCTCTGGCGGTCCGGCGCAGCATGACATCGCCTCTCCTCGCTCAAAGTATGCTCTGCAGGTTCGTCAGTGGCGGTGGTTCATGAACAAGATAACCCCGTCAAAGTTTGATAAGTATATCAACAAAGCTTTAGTTCTCTCCCCCTACTCTCACGATGCCTTACATGCCATCGGAGACATCATAGTCCACCATGCGGCGATCACTCCAGGATATAGCGATGTATACGTGAAGTATTGTGCTGCTCTAGGTGAGAGTGTCTCTACATGTTCTCCCGCTGTTACAGAGGTTGTAAATGGAGAGGTGAACAGCGGTGGACACCACTCTCTTCGTCAGGAGCTGCTGGTGCAAACCAAGAGGAAGATCGAAGGCTTGTTCTCCTCTTCATGTTGCGGGGACTACACAGCCAAGGAAAGACTCAGGCAATTTAACTTTCTCGGAAAGCTTCTCTCCTGTGCCCTGCGACTTGATGACGGAACCAAAAGGCAGATGTTAGTTAAGAAGGCCGAGGAAGCATCAGAGCACATTAGAGGTGGAACGAGCAGTGTGTGCCGCGCTTGCTTAACTTCGTCACTCGAGCTCTTTTTGCTGTCGGGGGTAGATCATCTGTTAGCAGTTGAGGAGCTACTCTCTCTTCCCTTGCTCGACCTTGCTTTGAGAGGACAGCTCTCTCTCTTTCTGGCCCACGATCAAGCTCCAAGCTGCTCCAGAGTCACACTGTATCACGATGACTACGATCCCATCGACAGAGTGATTTTAAGGAAGGAGATTATGGAGGATCCTGATAGAGGAACGGCTGACAGATAACTTCTCTTTGTTCACACGATACCGGGCAATGCTGCTAAGATGCAGGAGTTATCGAAGTCCGCTTGACATTTTGAGCCTACCTTCGTCTCTAGACCCCTGCGCGAAGAAGTCTACGAGTTATCATATGGCCATGTCGAGCTGAGATCAAAACAATCGAGAGTGTAGAAGGCCTGAGAGAAAGCCCTAGCTCAGTGGCTGGTTGGGTTCATGCTTCGCCTAGAAAATAATGAGGCTGTTGTAGGCTTTATACTCAGCTATCACCATGGCCTCAGAAACCTAGGAGAGGTGGAAAGGATGGCCAGTGCTCAACGATGGAATTTATACCCCTTCGTTGCCACCGGTGGCTAGGCGGCCGCAGGGACAAGTGGAGATTATCGATGTCAACACACTCAAGACAGTATGGTTCCTGCAGCTAGTGCTTCTACCCTCAACGGCTTTTCCTTAGAGATAGACTGCCAACGGAACGGGTGGTGGACTCTCTTACGGCCAACAAGCAAGCATCAACATACACGCGGTGAAGGTCGAATAGTACCTATCTAGAGATTAGAGACCATAGGATGACAAGCCTTAACCTCTTCTAAGCATAGCCAATGGCATCTTCAAATCGCCGCGGTGGAATGACTTAGCGGCATTGATATAGAGACAGAAGAAGGACATCACTCTTATCACATGACGACCACCAATACCTTCAGCTATTCAAGATGTTCTGCCTACACTATCAAGTCTCCTTGCTTATCTGTCTTGCACTACTTAACTGCGGAGAAGAAGATGCAATCATAGACAACATGCATCATGGACCTCACATCTCGCGTGTAGCAACTCTCTCTTGACTCTTCTCTCTGCCGCACGCAGAATGAGCAAGGTAGAAGTAAGTCTCGACCATCAAGGTGGAGAAAGAGACGGAACCCATCCATCAGAAAGAAGAGCATCTCCACCAAGGAGACAAAAGGTTTGCTAGTGCTGTTCTACATACCTCAATCTTGAACCCACTTGTTTGCATCGCCTGGCGTACGTCCTCCCAACTGAGCTCTATAGAGGCTGCATATCTGTCATCGTCAGGTTCATGGTCACCCGATCCCTGCCAGTGATAGAGCAGCGGACCTGCAATGGGGTGGTAAGAGAACCTAATCCAAGCGCAGTAGCCAAGAAACAGTTTGCACAGTTGATTTCTAAAAGGCTCATCGTGGGCGCTCTTGCACTTTCGTGCTTGGTGCTGCTAGATCTATCCTTCTGATAATACACTGGCTTACCAAAGTTAATCCACCGTCCTCCCGGCCTCAGGATGCGATGGATGGTCTCAATGTAGGTCAAGACGTTGGGCGCCGTGTCCAGGAAGAAGCATGTCACAATTGCATCCCACGATTCTGAAAGTGAAGTTGTCATTGGTAGAACCAAGAGCCACAGTGAAAAGGTTTTATAGAGAGAAAGCAGTCGAGGGTGGACTATCCGCGAGAGACCGAGAGCTGACTAGAGAGTTTTCGCTTCTTCCAGGTATAGGGCTCAGTCCTATAGAGGTAGCCATCTACTGAAGCACAAGAGGACCTTGAAGCGTCAACGGAGAAAGACCAGCGACCAGAAGACTACTTTTGACTGTCATCACCTGGGTGGTTGCCGTAAATTTCAAGAAATTCTCCGGCTGCCATAGAGAACTGAGGTCGATTTCCACTCTCTCCGTCTAGCAGGGAGGAGGGGCAAACATCTGGGATCCGAACACCCCGCAGGTGATCAAAGGCTCCTCGGTTGTTGGACGGATTGTCAATCCAAGGGAAGATTTCTTGTTCATTGGGCTCACTTGTACTATGCGGTAGAAAGACAAAGGACCATTTGAGAGGTTGAACTTGAAAAGAACCCATTGGCTAGCCCATGAGGCTGAAGAAGAAGTAGATTCTTTTAAATTGGTAGGGCAAAATAAAGAAGAGATAGACCAGATCACGCAGCACGAGATGGGAAAGTTCTTACCAGTTTAGTAAGAAATTGCTTGTGAGAAGCATGAAGTAAGAAAACTCATTCCCTTGACATTCATAGCCTGTGAGACGCGTGTCATAGCGTGTGAGACGGATGTCGTAGAGGGGCGTGTTAGCCTCGACTTTCTGCTGGATTTTATGGGTAGGAACCCAAAAGAATCAAGAACAATCCGAAGAGATAGAGGGAAGGCAGAACGATGAAGGCCTAAAGAAAGCTCAACTAGCAATGCCCGGAAGTATATTCAAAAATGGTACAGCTATAATGAGCTAATGGGGTTACCTCTCGCCGCTATCTCTAAGGGCAGCCTTCCCAGTCCTGAGCCTGGTACTAGAACCTGGAGTGGCCGAGAAGAGGATTCTGGCGGTAGTACCCTAACAAGTTCCTCTATTAAAGGACCATAGCACTGATCTCTTTCCGCTTTGCCCTACAAACAGCGCCAAAATGAGAAGCGGCGCCAGAAGTGTTACAAGTGCCAAGGTCTCATACGGACATGGATTTCGGGAGACGCAAGACAGGAACAGGTGGAGACATAGATTTGTATGTTGACTTTACCTCTTCAGACCAATCCCTGACGCATTGGTGCAGCGTGCTCTTCAGTTTACTGAAGTGTCGCTCCGGACTGACGATATTCTTGTCTCTGGGAGGACGGGGAGGATAGGAGTCGTCGTCTCCCGTAGGTCCAAACCCTTTATTCCTGTTCACTATCACGTTGAGAAAGAGCTGATTCTGCTGTATAGCTCTCTGCGGAGGAAGGAGACGGTAAGACCTTAGGGACAGATGACTGAGTGATGATGCTATCTGCGTCTACTCTAGCACCGTTCACTGTTGCTACCAGCTCACTCAGATCCATGCTCACCAACTCTCTATGTTACATCATTCCTCGCACCTTCATCTGCGCTTTCCGGCTCTCGTAGGTGCTGTATAACTTTTTATGACTTTCACTAAGATTCCGGTAGGCGCGCTCTCGACGGAAGAGCTCTCGCAGCATGAACTTGAAATACTCCTAATGGCGAGACAATGCTTTCAGCCACTGTGCTGTATAGGCCAGAAAGAGAGAAGAGAGAACGAAGAAGAGTAGCAGTCGGCAGGGCGAAACAGCGGTAGACAAAGCGAGTGATGCTATACCAGCAGACGGGGCGCAAGCACTTGAGCATTAAAACCCTTTGCCAAAAAGAGTGAGAAAGGCCTCGCGGAGATTGAGAACATGAGAAACAAAACGGTCATGGGACAATGCTAAGAAAGGCATGGGACGGGTGCTACCTGGAAAGATACGACCACGGAGTTGAAATGCTCGATCTCTGCCAGCATTTCCTCCTCAGGCACGCCATACCCGTGATCATGACCATGGTGGTGATCGTGATCGTGACTATGACCGTGGTCTATGCAGGAGTGGCCGTGTCCTTGATGTTGATGAGAAGCATGACGGGAGTCATCGGCTAATGGTCGCACTAGATACGTGCATTCTTCGTCCTCGAAGTACTTTAAAAAGCCTGAACGCAGATAGAGGTGCAGCGCGTCTTGCCACACTGTGTTCGTCTCTACTAGGATGTGGGTCATGCCTTGCTGGTGTGCTTGCAGAAGAAGATCTGCGGTGATGGCCTTGCCCACTCCCTGGCCACGGTATTCTCTCTTCACTGACATCCGCACTAGGCGCCCACAGAGAGCCGATGGTGGCAGCTGAGGAGGCAAGGGCATCTCACCCTTATCTCTGATAAGTATCCCGACGCCAATCAACTGCCCTTTCAACCACACAGTGCGGATGAAGCCTCCCTCCGCGACATAATAAGAGTGCAGGTCGTTAATGTCAGGATTTCGGGTCAGGTCCGTCTGCTCTCCCCACCGCTCAGTGATGCCCTGCACAAGAAGGTCTCGGACCTGCCCTTGGTCTTGGGATTGAAAGGATTTGAAAGCACATTGGCTAAGGAGATCGCTGGACCCAGCACTGGCCGGCTTCGCCTTCTGTGTCCGTCGATGCTTGCCCATCGCTCTTAGGATAGGCTAATTGGCCTCCAACCGGCACTACTCGCCACTGGCTTGGGATACCGGTAGTGAGCTGACAATCCTCGCCCTTGACGGCTCGCGTGAAGCTGCTTTAGGCCACACCGCACGCCCTAGGTTCCAGGGCAGACAAGCCTGCTCATAGAGAGTCAGTGCGTCGGGTGGCCGATCTGGTTGAGCTTGAAGCTCGGACAATGACCTTCCGGCGTGGAGGCGACAATGATTCTGATGATTTTGTGGCCTCCACAATAAAACCAGGTTTGAACATGGTTAGAGACTCACTTCACGCCCTAGTAACCCAAGACTAACCCAGAAATCTTCACTAATAGATTAGAGCATTAACACTAATTAAAGGTTTTGTGGGTGTGGTATCTGGGATTCTACCCACTGGCTAACATGGGGATCTAGGTTCTTAGTTAGAACAGAGGCACCTTCATAACGCTTCTGATGATCGCTCCGCCCCACGCCTGCGCCTGGTCCTGCCGCTGACCAGCTTTGTCGTTTCCCGGAAGCGCAAGCTCTGGTCCGTTGTCTTCTCAGCAGCATATAGTGGTCTGTTTGCAGGCGCAGCCAAGCGTCTTCAGCGTGCCTGGTGAAAGCTACGAGCGTCTTGTCTGTCATTGCTGCCCGTCAGGACGTCTCTTTGGGTCAGTCCTGTACAGCCCATCAAGCTATGTAGACAAAGAATGTAGGAGAATGTTGGCCGCTTGGTCACTTAGAATGAATCATTACTGGCTCACTGAGCTTTGGGCAAGGAAGCTGTGATGTCGACCACGAATGGCAATCTGTCACGCCAAGATGAAGCTCAGTTTAACGAGCTTCATTGGAGCAGTTATGAAAAGCTCAGTAATGAGTTGTGGGAGCTGGTTTGCGGTTATTTAGACAATGGGTCTCTCTCCAATCTGGTCTGTGCTTCAAACAGCTTCCAACTTTCTCTTGAAAGGTGAGCAGAGCCAGCGTAGCGCCTCTCGGTCTCCATATTGGGTCGTCTCACGGTTTGGTTGTGATCCTCTCGGCCGCAGCTTCCTCGAGGAGAGATGTAAGAAGGCGTGTATAATCACGAAACTCTACACCCTCCTTTCCATAAATGGCATGGCCTCGAGAGTGCCGAAGGTGGGTTTTTATAGCAAAGGCTTTGGTTGTACGCTGCGATGGAGAGCTGACTCCACTCATCCACGCTACTCTCCTATTAAAAGACCTGGCGTAGGCTTTGCAGAGGTTTGACGGATCTGCATGCCTTGCGATGGGAGGAATGTGAGAAGGGGACAGGAGGTGCTCTGAGGGAAATGAAGTCTGATCGGTTAGAGTACGTAGCGGACTATGAGAGTGGACTGCTATATAGGTGAGCAACACAAGGAACAGAGCGAAGTGGGGGAGGGAGCAGAAGCACAGGATGGGCTTAAGATACAGCGGTTGGAGAAGAGATTGACTCATAGTATGAGTGCAAGGTGCGCTGAAGGGACAGTGAGGTAGAGCCGAAAAGGCGGAAAGAGGGATATCTAACCGAGAGACTTTTTCCTAGGGTCGGGGGCCACTACTTTTTTTCTGTCGCCGTCCTGGAGCTCAGTGAGGTGCAGATCGTTCCTCTAACTCCGCCCGCTGGTCCTTCTACTTCGGAGATCGGACAGGATAATAGAGGAGAGCATTACATTCAAGGCGAGCAAGAGTCAGAAAAGGGCTATCCATTGTCTCCGTTCACTTCTCTTGGCCCTCCGTCCATAGTGCCGCCTTCAGCGCCACCACCTCCTACAGCGCCACCACCTCCTATTCCACTACCTGCGGCAGAAGAACCTTCGCTCAGCCATCTGGTCAGCTTTGGACCTTGGAAGAAGGTCAAGGCAGTGGGCATACCGCCAAGCGCGCGCCGACACCACGCTCTTGCTACTCTCCCTAGTATAAAAGGTAGTGCACCATATACATATAAGATATTCTGCATAAAGTCACTTTCTCTTCAGGCCGTGCAGTGCAGGCCCATTTGCAGCCGACTTTTTCTCCAGATGGGTTTGAATATTCGCCATCAGATGTTCTAGATCGTCTCCTGATTTTTGGCGGGCAAACTGAAGGTTTTCCCTTCGATGCAAAGGATGATCTACACCTTCTCCTGGTCGGCAAACGTGAAGGCCAGCAGCGGTAATACTTGCCCTATTTTCCATTTCACCTTATTCTGACTGCTTCTTGATACGTTGTAGCTGGTAGTAAGCTTTCTCAAACAACCTTTGATGGATGCGCGTTGTCAGCATCTTTTTCATTAATATTCACGGTTTGAAGACCACCGCCGTCCACTCCGTTTCCCTGTCTATTAGTAGTTTCAAGCCTCACGTGAATCTTCTCTCCACCCCATGGTCCAGCCCTCGGGGGCTCTGGATTTGCCCAGAAGTATCTGGGGAGCAGCCAGGTGGCCGTTGTGGTCACTCAATGACCAGAGTCTTTGAAGGAGAGATTGTTGTCATTGGGGGCTCGAAGGGAACCACAGCCATTAATGACCTTGAAGTCTTTGTCCTGCATTACGACGAAGAGAGTAAGTTCCTCAACTTTGTGTGCCGAGCCAAAGGATCTCATTCTGCGCGCTGAACGTCCACCGTTCCTATTCGCGCATCCATCTTCTGACCCATACTTGGCTTCTTTTTCTGCTCGCTGCTAGGCCCTCTTGGTCCGTTCCGATGGAGTCAGCCGAATATTGCAGGCACTGTTCCCAATGGACGGTCTCTGCACTACGTTCTTCCGTAAGGGACTTTGCTATTTGGCCCTCGTCTTACGTGAATTCCTAAGTCTGCCACTCATGACCTCGGCTCTAGGCATCCGAACAAACCTTATGAATTGAAGATCTTTGGGGGAAAGCAGGTTGGAGTGTCCAACGCTCTGTATGATGTGCAGACTTTGGTGACCTCGCCCAGCGACGACGGCTGGCATTGGAAAGAGGTCCCAACTTCTGGACATTGTCCGCAAGGAAGAAGAGGTATCCACTTTTCAACTTATCTTGTCGATGGTGTTCAGCCATAGTCGTATCTACATCCTCCTCTTATTTCGAGGGATCAACTGGTTACTTTGTGTGACTCTCTCTCTCTCTATACTTCTCTTGCTCAGCCCACCAAGACCTGCACATCTGCTGTGGGGCATTGTCTCGACGTCTATGCCGTACTTACGGACTACTTACCACTTCTTTTTGTCTCCCTTTAGGCCACAGTGTAACTACGATCGGGGCTAAGTTAATCCTCTTTGGTGGCCAGCTAGAAGATGTGATGCCGGAAGAGGCGTTATCGGACGAGTTACTGGTGCTCAACGTGCATACGAACGTTTGGGATCGGCCAAAGGTGCCAGGTCCTCCTCTGTCTGCTAGACGCAGCCATGACGCCAAGCACTTCGGCAGTTGCATTGTGTTCAATGGTGGCTTCACCTATCCTTATGACAGCAGCGGTGGGTCTGCTGAAGGCTACCGGCAGGGCACTTACACCCTCATCAAGGAGAAGGAGCCTCAGCGGTTGAGGCTCCTGGACTAAGCCCAGGTCGAGATTCCGGCAGACAGCATTTCGCGTAGACTACCCTTTCTTCAATTATTCATTGCTCTTTCCTGTCGGTCTTGTGAAGCTCGGCGTGAAACCAGCGCTGCCAAGGACAAGGGCCAAGGATGAAAGGTCTGACGCTGTCACCTTGTCACGTGGCCTAAGGATGCTGAAGACTCTGCTCAGTAAGAGGCACCATCCGTACCAACGCTTAGCCTATGTAATTTTAGGTCATATATAAGTCCTAATAAGCAGGAATACCTCTCAGACGACAAAGATAACTCTCCATACTGAGCTTCCACGTAACAGAAGGTCTCCACAGGTTCCATTTGCTATCAGCTACAACTCCCCGACGCTCCATCACTCAGGCCCACTTCGTCTTGGACAGCAAAGCTCGATGCCTCTGGATGTAATAGCACTAGCAGGGGAAGAGCACGTAGAGCAGGAAGTCTTTGTACGGCAGAAGTAGGTCTCATGACTCTTCCACCCTCCTAGGGAACGGCGTTGACAGCAGACCCACGCGGCCGACCAGCTCTCCAACTCTTCAGCTTGCAGAGCACTTTCCAAACTTCAACATGAGAAGCACCGGGAGAGCCGGTAACAGCTGCGGGCATCCTCCTAGGATCGAGGCGATCTTCGGCAGCGCAAGATCGAGGGCAGTCAGCCGCAGGGTCGCGTCTGCAGGAAGATCTCTGCGTCCTGAGGAGCTATCGGTCAGCACATCCTCCATCTCCCGACCAGCGCTGCAGAAAGCATCTCCTGGAACTTTCAGACTTCTGACTGTGGGATTAACGCAGCCGGGGCGGGTCATTGGCATTAAGCTGACGTGTTGAGATACGACGACGGGGCGATGGTAGTCTTCAAGTCCTTCCTAGCCACCATTTCTCTGGCAGCTCTTGGGGCTTCCTGGGCTCTGGGTACGTGCTCTCTTCTGCACTCTGGGATCACAGGCTTACCTAGGCTCTCCCAACTAATACGTCTCTTTCAACCAGACAATGGCATGTACTTGACTCCCCCTATGGGATGGCTCGCTTGGTAAGAGATCCATCAAACCTCTTTCTCCATTGCTCTCTCCTTCTCCTTTCGAAAAGCCAATGAACGCTGTCTGCTTCATCCGTATCCCTCTCCAAAGATAGGTACTACCTCTACCTTGTTCCGATGCGTCCTGCGCCTACATACGAGGGCTATCGCCGCTATCCCAGGCTCCATGAAGCTCAGTCATTTGAAAGCCATAATCTCACTGTCCTCCTTGCCTCTTCACTTCCCTGCTGCGAACACCTGCTTTGTGGTTAAAGGGAACGTTTCCGATGCAATACTGATTGCGACAACTACCCTAAGGAATGCATCAGTGAGCTCCTCTTCCAGGAGATGGCGGAAGTAATGGTTAAGGACGGCTGGATTGACGCTGGATACAACTGGGTGAGACGACGAGCATGGCAGTTCTCCCAGCCTTTGGCTGCCAGTGCTTGCCTCCATCACTCTATGGCTTTCCTTGGCTCCTACCTGCAATTCCGCTAGCATGACATCGGCTGTTGCTCCTCACTTGCTCTGTCGTTCTCTAATTTGTATGCTACTAGGAGCAACTGCTAACTGCGACACTGTCACCTGCTGACCTCAAACACTCTCACCTCCCTAGGTTAGCGTGGATGACTGCTGGGCGGAGAAGGTACATATAATCTCATATAGTACGGACTCTGTGCATAGCTTCCGTGCCATATTGCTGCTCCCGGCTGTACATGTGAGGAGGTCTGATTACGTGCCTTGGTTTACCTTATGCAGACGAGAGATCCCAAGACCAAGCAACTGGTGGCGGACCGTCAGAGATTCCCAAGTAAGCTTGATATGATATCCAGAGCTGGTAGATCACCGCTTAGGAGATGCTTTGCATCACGCTTCTCTGTTCTGCTAGGCGGCATGAAAGCTCTTGGAGACTTCCTTCACAAGCGAAATATTAACTTTGGGATATACGGAGACATTGGGACGGCGACCTGTGCAGGTGAGGTGTCCAAAGTCTGGCTTACATCTCTGGGTCTTTCTGCTATTATTTTGCCTCCCAACCGTAGTCGCCTTTTAGCATGGTCCCTTGTTGCTCCGCACGCCCGTTATCACTTACCGAGTACGGTGGTCCCCCGCCCTTTCTCTAGGATACCCGGGAGCGCTAGGTTACTTTGATATCGATGCCAAGACCTATGCGGATTGGGGAGTGGACTCCTTGAAGGTGGATGGTATGGGCTTCCTCTCTCCATAATTACTTGCGGTCTAGCTTGATAATGCTCATTGGCGTCATGGTCTTGAATTGGCGTTCATCTAATGCATATCACCGGGCTACCCTGGATAACTCTATAGGCTGCTACATGGACACAAGTCGATATGCAGATCTTTATCCCAGGATGGGACAGGCTTTGAACGCTTCTGGGCGTCACATTGCCTACATCTGTTCCTGGCCGGCTTATATTATAGGTAAATGGCGCAAAAAGAACTCCGGCTTGAGAATAAAGTGGAAAGTTATTGATAGACATAACGGATAAAGTAAGGGGAACAGAAAGCGAGGGAGAAGGCAATCGTCGTGTCAGTCACTCTTCAGTCAGCTTGTGGAGACCAGTTTTTTCTATCTGCTGTTTTCTCGTTGTAAGGGCTCCTGTCATATTCTTCCGTCTTCTTACGTTCCTGTCACGTCAAAAGGCAGCGATCTCTTTACAATTACTCCGTGCTTGTCTTTCAGCTGGTAGCTTGTCCTCGGGCTCATCTTAGGTCAAGAACTAACAACTAGGTCACTTTAGGGTCCGCGAACTTCTCTCTTATCGCCGAACACTGCAATTCCTGGCGCAACTATAACGACATACAGGACACTTGGGACTCAGTCAGCGACATTATCAATTGGTGGGCCAAGAACCAGGATTCTCTTGTCGAAGCTGCCCATCCTGGAGCATGGAATGACCCAGACATGCTTGTCATTGGAAATTATGGTCTTAGCGAGAGCCAGAGTAGGGTGCAGATGGCAATCTGGAGCATCGTGGCAGCTCCTCTGATGCTATCTCACGACTTGCGCCAGACTCCTGCTTGGGCCAAAGATATTTTGCAGAACAAGGAGGTAATCGCTGTGAACCAGGACCCGCTAGGGATCCAAGGGAAGAAGATCGCAGTTCTGGACTATAACACTCAGGTGACCTGCTCTCGACTGCTTCGGTAGTGAAGAGATTGGCACTGCACTGCCATACTAGTTCATGCTCCTTCTCTGTTGGTGCTTCTAAACTTAGTCATCTCGGGATCTGAGTGAATGCGCTTTCTCTCCTTTTCTGCCGGCCGTCTCTCCGTCCGCTCTGTTTCGTCATCTCACTCTAAATCTTTTCATCTCTTTCTGGGCTTAGTCTTTTGCATTACCCTTAATGTCCAGTTCCTATGCGTCTGACTCTACACGTTTAGCTCTGGGTCAGAAAGCTGAAAGATAACAGGGTAGCGGTGGTGCTGACCAGGTTCGATAACTTCCCAGGTGCGATTCGTGTCGACTACCGCGTTTGGCTCAATGCCTTTGGTGATGCGTCAAATGACAAAGCATTTCTTCTTATCCTCTTCTTTTGACCTCATCTGACTCTCCGTTTGCCGCCTTCCATGATCTATCGGGGTCTTAGTGTCTCTGCTTGTCGGCTCACCCGTATTCTTACACTTCGTAGACGACATTCCACTACTAGTGACATTCACCCTGCACCAAGTGGGATGGACTATGGATAAAGCCAAAGGTTAGCCTTCAGATTCTTGCTGCCAAGCACGAGCTAAGTCGCTTCCTTGCTCGATCTCTCTTTCGCCATGCAGTACGAGATCTCTTCGCGAAGAAGGACATCCAGACAGCTGTCAACAAGGTGACGGTCAGAGTGGCACCTTTCGATGCCGTTTTCCTGCTTCTCTCCCCCGTTACGCAGGAGTCTCCTGTTCCATCCATGACACCTTTGAATTGGGTCTATTCTCCGCTCCAGGAGCTGGAAGACGCACGATCTCAGGCAGTAGTGTAGTTGATAGCACCATGTTAGTGAAGAGGAGACTATTGGTTAAAGTGCCCTCAGATTGAGCATCAAGTTCATGAAAAGCATCCCTTGAGCTTACGGACCGAGGTCTATCGCCGGCCTCCATCCTCCTGCTCATAATTTCTTGCCGATCTTTCTGCTTTCGCCTGTATTGTCTCTCGATAAGATCTGCCGCCATTTGCCTTAGAGTATGTTTATCCAACTTCGCTAGCCCCGACTCCAACTTACAAGGGTTGAGGAGGTCGCAGCACGGAAGCTTCCGCGTGGCTTACCTCTCACGTCAGGTTCCCGGACCTTGCGGCGCCTTGGCCTCTGTGCAGAGCTAGCTGCTCCCAAGCAGCTCAAAGCAACCAGGTTATCGTTCTATTGATCTGACAGTGGAGGCGCGGCCATGACCTGCCGTCGCAGTTCTCTCTGCTCCTTGCGTTTGTCGGCAGGTTGTCGGTTCCACTTCTGCCTTCGAAAGCCTCTGCTTTTCCCCTTTTTGTACAGTACCAACGAAACTATTCGAAATCTCGAGAATTGCACATGGGGTTCACTAAAAACGTATTCGATTCTCTAGCTCTAAAGCTGTGAAGAATCACCAGCACAAATATACACAATTGTATTACGAGATTAACTGGGATAGAGACCAAATTTTGGAAAGGGAAGTACGCTTTATTGAGTCATCTTCATTCCGCCAAGCGGCAGAGCCAAGATTTCCTCAGCACACAAGGACGAGCCGAGCCGAGCCCTAGCGCTGACAAAGCTGAAGAGCTTGAAGAATCGATAATGACGAGAGAGTGATACTCTTCAAGAGGTACGGAGCTGCCCAAGAAGGAAAGAGCTTGAAGAGTCGATAATGACGAGAAAGTGATACTCTTCAGGAGGTACGGAGCTGCCCGCTGGGGCGTCCTAGTGTCCCAGCCACATCATGACTTTAGCAGCAGATGTGCGTTCTGCGAATGGACTTCTGAAGTCTAATCGGACTGCTCAGCGGATGGCAGCAACAGTGTGGCTGGTTCTTCATCTCGGCGTACTGGGGGTTATTCTGGCGGTCGATGAAGAAACCCAGGCTTATCTCGGGTCGCTCTCTGATTTCTCAAAGGCGCTCTGGTGGCTAGTTATCGGCCTCAACCTTTTTGCCTATATTGCCATACAGCTTACGGATCCTGGATTCGTTAAGCCACCGCCTCCTGGTATATGTTATGTTAAGGCAACATGCGGTGTGCACAGTCAGGAATACGCTCATTTGCGCACAGAGGAAGATGGCAGAGACGCAGAGGATAAACCTGATCTTGAGCATGATCTCCCAGTTGAAGTTAAGCCACAGTCAATTGGCGAGAGCGAGGAAGGTGCACACGAGGCTAAAGACGCTGGTGGTGATACGTTACAGGATGCCAGGATGGAGCCCAGATTCTGTGAGACCTGCCATGTGTACCAACCGATAAGGGCAAAACACTGGTAAGAGACTGCTTTTCTCACAGATGTTGACCGAGGAAGCTCATCCGGCGACATCCGTGATATGGCGCTGATCCAGTGACTTTCCCTTTGCACCCTAAACCCAACACCTTCCGCCCCCGCAACGACTACTTCTAACAGCAGACACTGTGGGACCTGTGTGCTTCGGCATGACCATCATGTGAGGCCTCCCTAAAGCGTTTGTCATGCTTAATGTTCCTCTACTTTGGCTAACCTCAGTCCTCTTCGCGATGATGTATGCTGTGCGCTCAACCGTACTGTCAACTGGTCCGCCTGATTTTGACTGACTATCGGTCCAACTCCTAGTGCCAACTAGTCGGAAACTGTATAGGACAAGAGAACCACCGCATCTTTCTGCTCTACCTCCTTACTCAAACAGGTTAGACAAGGACACGATCGCTTCTGAAAGCCTGCTTTTTCCCTGACCTCGTTGGTTGTGCTTTTACTTCGCTCTTTTGCTCTCTTGGCTCAATTACGTCCCTTTTCCCTGGTGTGCAGAGTGTCCATAAGGTAGCTCTCTATCCTTCTCGCAACATCTCCCATACATTGAGCACAACTAGCTGTCGCTCAAAGCGGTTTCTCACCTCTAGCAGCTACGATGTCTACCTGTATGATCAGCGGAAAAACTGACACCTTTGTCTGTTGCAGTTGAAGGTCTCTGCTTAAGCTGGGTCTCGTTCCAGGGACTGAAACCCCTTAGGCGTCTGGAGCTCAGCCACTGGATATCTGACAATTTCCTTCTTTTCGCTTGTCTATATCTGACCGGTTTTGCTATTGCATTCGCGGCATCCATGCTACTATATCAGAGCTACCTGGTATTGACCAACCAGGTAAACAGAAGGGAGGGTTCAAAGATTACTAGCTTAGGGCCGCGGAGGATGTTTCCTGATCCCGTGGCAGTGCAAGGCGTCCTGTGCGTGGAAGAATAAGGGTCATAATCTTACGCCCACTGCACCTGCTCTACTTGTTCTTATCTCTCCAGACGACATGGGAGAAGCTCTCAGCGCACAGCATCACCTATCTTAAGGACTTGCCAAGAGGGGCCAGGCCTTTCAGCGCAGGAGCCAGGCGCAACTGCACGGCCTTCTGGCTGCACAGAACCAAGGCTTTGAACCATTGGTCCTGGACACGCCCCTTGGGCAATCAGGCAAAAGAAGATGTTAGGTTATTTAATGGCACACCTGAGGTCATCAGGAGGAGAAAAGAGAGCCACTCGATAGACAAAGGTAGTGGACAGCTACTTTCACTAAATGATGTATAGGCGTGAAGACACAATTTGCTCTTGCTCCCATGGCCATACTACTGTCTTGAGTTTAGAGACACTATCAACCCTTGGACTAGTGGAATAGTACCGGAAAGCCATTCACGTACGGGGCTGTCTTGTCATCCTTTTCCTTATCCACCCGAGTTACTACTGCCCTTGCGAGAGACGATCGCTCCTTGTAGTCAGCGCGGTTGAGCATTATGGGGAGAGACTTCAGAGATGTGCCATCGCCTTTTCAATCAATCTTCATGGACTCTTGAAGTCGTACAGAGTAGTGCTAAGCGGTCTCCGACAGGGCAGAAGATCAGAGGATGGCGTGCTGCCATAGATCCGAACTGTCGGCCTGTGATCCCTCATCCGCCCAGACAAAGACAGAAGAAAGAACCACCAAGAAACTCACGAAAACGACGAGGCTGATGACCAGAGTAAGCCTCACTAACAGTTGCTCTAATCTCGGAAAGTTCATTCGGTGCACGTATTTTAGGCTGCGTAATCATCTGATTCTCCTGAGCGGTATATTATCGAGTTGATAGGATATAACATCGTGCCTAAAATTAACAATGGCGGTGCAATATCGGGATATCGGTTAGCGGTTAGTAGGACCGTTACTTCAGCCCGAAAGGTTATGTTGCCTGAGAATCGCTTGGGCGGTGGCGAGCGCCGGGTGCCTGTCACTTCCTCTGGCCCAGAAGTCATCCATCGTCCTGCTCATACCTCGGATGTCTCACCGCCTCCTGTTCCCCTATCTTTCCTGCCTCCTTTCGTCGTCTCTACGCATTATCGTCCTCTGCTCGCTCCATTCTAAGCGACTGGGCAGCACAGCGCCAATCTTGATCGCCACTCACCTCAATGTGTTACGAGTGTCACCCGCCAATCCAGACTGGTTGTTGCTACATATTATCCTCTACCCCCTTCCCACTGTCTCTCTAGCTACACGGCATAGAAAGGGCCGCTGCCATGCCCAACAGAGAAGGAAGCGTTTGCCAAGGTGTCGCAACGTACCGGCCTTCAGCCACCTTGTGGACGGCGCATGAGCTAGAGACGCTTAAGCAGGGCATTGTCCGCTACCCTGCAGAGTCACACCGGAGTGTAGACAGATATATTAAGATAGCCGCGGAACTAGAGCACAAATCTGTCAGAGATGTAGCGTACAAGGTGCACGAACTGATGGTAGGACACCTTCACGTGGTCTCTCTAGGTCTCTTTCTTCCCTCCTCTGGTCTCTGATGCTGCTTTCCCTCTCTTCGTCTCGGACCCCTTTCCTGGTCTCTCTCTCTCTCTGTTCCTTTTTTCATTTTTTGACCATTATTCTTCTAAACAAGTCCTCTTCCTAGCTCACTGGCTCACTGGCTCTGTTGACAACAGCGATTCTGTTTTGCATCAGCTGTTGCCACTCGCTCTCACTCCCCTTTCTCTGCTTGCCTTCTCACTCTATCTTCAAGTCCACGGCGACGCCTCTTGGTGGGGACTTGAACACCACCGTA
>FLMG01001682.1:0-27502 GCA_900088475.1 Hyphochytrium catenoides
GAGAGAGAGAGAGAGAGAGAGAGAGGAGGGAAGCCTAGAAACGTACGAAATAGATGGGGGAGAACCGTTTTACCTGTACCTTGCCATGAAGCCGTTACTGGCTATTGCCGTCTATACCGATTCCTGATGAGATTCTTGAAATAAGGAATAGGTGACCCCTCGATCATCCGTTACATTTCTCTTCCTCTCGCTCCTTCTGCACTCAACGGAGACTCGGAGAGAAAGTCTACCTTTATGTTGGGCGGGCTATGAAGGAAGGCGAGGAAGAGTGATGAGAGAGAGGAGAGAGAGAAGAGAGAGAGCGTTTGTGTATGAGAGAGAGAGAGAGAGCGTGTGTGTGAGAGAGAGAGAGAGAGAGAGAGAGAGAGAAGACCTGATGGAGATAGACTGGGTGGAAGGATGATACGGAAGAAAGCAGAGGAGGACAGAGGGAGCTGGCTAAGTAGGAGGGACCCGAGGAGAGTGAGCCAGTACGAGCAGACAAAACAGCGGGACTAACTTGCCTGGCAGACAAAGATGCTGACTGAGACAAGCAAGCCGGACGATAAGCAAGAGTTGAGATGGTCATACTTCTTGAGGACGAGTCGTATCCTATCGTGAGCCTTGCTGGTCGTCAGAGCTTTATGTATTATAGCTCCTACCATTAGGATCTATTGACTCACCAGGAACCCCATCATGCTCTTTTAAATGGGGATTTTGCAGGTCATCATCTACCCATGCACTGCTCTTCTTGCCCCGCTAAAAGCTAGGAGGCAGTAGCAGTCCAGGCCCACCGCCATCAACCGACTGGCGGATAGAAGAGGGAGTATCACCAGCAAGTATTGCGTGGGCAGTAGTACCAGGAGAGCTTGGAAACATGCTTCGATCGGCCCCTCAGTGTGCCATCAACCAGCAGGAACGGCTCAACGCCCTGCGGCAGGAACAGGAAATAGAGCAGCTGCGCGAGTTCATGGTGAAGTTTAACATCCTTGCACCGTCGCAGGCCAAAGAGAGTAAAGCTAATCCCATTCGTATGGAGGTATGCACTTAAGAACGCAGCAGGCACCAAGGGTGGCGTCTCCCAGGCGACGTGGTGGCTTCTCCAGGCTCTTCTCCACTTACTTTGTTTGAACGTGATCATCCTCCCTATTGTCGTCGTTCCCCATATCCTTATGTACCTCTAGAAGAGAAAAAAGTAGTTAGTCTCCTCTCTCATTCGTTAGTCTAAGCTCCTTCTCCTCTCGCGTCATGCTTGGGTGGACATTAGGACCTGAAGGAACTGGCCAAGCGTTGGAAGTTGCACCAGCAATCGAGGAACTTTTGGCGAGAGCATACAGAGAGGGATGACCTCCTGCGTGCCCTGCTTAACCATTTACGACTCCTCAAAGAACAGGAGAGACAGCCTGTTGACACGGTATGTAGGCGAAGATGGTCTCTCTTCTTCTCCTCCTCAGCCGCAGTTGGGACGTTGTTATGCTTGCTTCTCTCCATTGTTCCTGCTCTCAACCGCAATTTTATCTCAAGATGAACATGTCTCTGTTGGTCTATAACTCTACGTATCCTTTAATATTCATCGACGGCTCTCCTCTCTTTGGCTCTATCCTTTCGATGGTCATTAGAGCCTAACCGCTCACTCCCACGTTTACCGCTTCTATCAGCGGCCTGTTGCAGGTATAAATGGCGGCGGGAAGAAAGGCGTGGGTCTTCTTCTTCAGAAGGAGGAAGCGTCTGTCACAGCCAGAGAACCGCAGCCTCCTGCCAGTTATATTCAGCACCTTTCTCCCCTTTTTCAATGGAAGAAGACGAATGGAGACCTCTTCTCTCAAAGGGGCACCTACTCAGACGTAAGAAGAGATCATCTTTCTGTCCTCTCATTGTGATATCAGTTTCTTTCTTTCGCCGCTTGGCTCTTCTCCTGCCAGGTGCCGCACTGTGCTTTTCACTCTTCAATCTACCGCTTTTTACGGAGTAATAACTAAACTGCTTAATCTTTAGGGCATTGTCTACCTCTCCCGGATAAAGCTTGAATCTACGTCTCCGCCGTCTCCCTCGTCAGCTGCGGCTCGACAACGACTGGACATACTGAAAAATGCACTGGTAGCGTTTTTGTCCTTGCGTGCATGCTATTCTCTTTAGATTCCTTCTCCTTCATCCTACTGCACGGTCGAGCTCTGGGGTCTCGTCCGTCATCAGAATCTACGTATCTTCCTCTTCTTGTTCGCCTGTTGATGGTAGGATTATCCCTCTCGTACGTGGTATATGTTTCTTCACTTGAGTGACCTCTCCAACCCCTATCCTTTCTATCTCCTCTCTCTTCTTGCAGAAGGAAAGCGATCCCGTTTTACTCGCGTCAGGAGAAGTCCCTTCCTCTACTGTGCACTCTGCTGTCTCGCCTCTGCCATCTTCTGCGGATAGCCTTAACCATGCCCTCGCTCTTCGGTTATCGTTGAGCGCTGAGGACTTCCCGAAAGAGGAGCTTGTTCGGCGTCAATTTGCCGAAAGCCTGTACAATCTTTCCTGTCAACCGGGGGTGGAGCTCAAGATGATTGGAGAAGGAGTCATTGAGCCATTGTTAGGTAAGAAGGAAAGCACCACCGACTATCCAACTGAGCCATATTGTGTCAGAGAGGGTATGGGCGTCGCTTTGCTGGCCCTCCACTTCTTAGATAGAGATTGACCGTACTCTCCATTGCGCAGCTCTATATGCAGTCTATTGCTGCCTTCGTTCTTCTCCAGACATCTCTGTCTTTTCTTTCTGGCCATTGATTATAGAATATAGGAGTAGGACGTCTGTCCCTTCTTTAGTTTCTTCGCTGTACTCATTACTAAGGTTCATCTTCCTTCCTGACACAGCGCTCTGCCGTTTGGACGATATGGAGACGCGTCGCTTTTGCTCTGCCGCACTCCTGAATCTCATATATGAACCGCAGGCCAGAATCAAGTTTGTGCAGCAAGGAGGGCTGCTCTGCCTTTTCGAGCTTTCTCTCTCTCCGAACAGTGTCATTAGAAAGAATACCTCTCTCTCTCTCTGCATACTATCTGCAGACCATAATACGCAGTTTCGCCTCATTGAGGCTGGCGGTACAGGAGTGCTCCTCCAGATGTTCACCAGTTACCAGGACAGAGGACCGAAGATCATTAGCCTAAAAGCGCTTATCAATCTGGTCTCTGTTCCTGGTAAAGCTGTTCCGCTTCTCTTATCTTCGACTCTCGCGCTGCTGTCCTTCAATCCAAAGCCCTTGTTTACGTGGCTGGTTGTGGCCTAGCCGTTCCTTCCCATCATCCTTTCCTCCCCCAACCCCAACCCTCGTTCTACTCCGCTGTTTGTGCCGACCGCTGTTCCCGAAGGTTGTCAGCTTCTGCTGCCACTTTTATGTTTAGAGAATAGTCGTAGTAGCTCGCCCTATCTCTCCATAACTCTCTATGGCCTTTGTCCTGGCTAATTCCGTTCTTCTTCTGTAGGCGGAGCGTTCGTAGAAACCGAGATTTTGAGCATGGAGAGTTTGGCAAAACTTCAGGACGAGGAGTCAATATTCACCGTTTCTAGGGCGACCTTTAACCTGTCAGTCCTGCCTCACACTCGCTCTCTGGTTGTCGAGGAAGGGATCATGGGCGTCCTTCACATTCTAAGCAAATATGAGACGCCCGTCCTTCAAAGAGAACTTTCCAATGCCGTCAGGAACTTCTCCTCTCTCAGGAGCAGTCAGGAGAGAATGATCAAACAGGGCGTCCTGGGCATTGTACACCTTTTATCCTCGTCATCCGACCATTCGGTTCAAACGCATATAGCAGCTATTCTTGCGCAGTTTGCCTCCAACATGAAGCTAGGAGGGGACATAGCAAAGGCCGGGTTCCTCCCAAAGCTTCATGAACTTGCAAGGAAAGAAGAGGTCGAAGCTCGTCGGAACGTTGCTATTGCTCTTGCCAACCTCAGCTGGGCCGAAAAGGTCCGCGGGAAGCTGGTGAAGGAAAACACTCCTGCGGTGTTGATGCAGCTTCTAGGGACTAGTGACATACAGGTATGCCATCTAACGAGTAAAGAAGAGGTGCTCGTCACCTTGCCGCTTGTTCGGTTGGCCTTTGAGCCTATCAGCTAGGTCCCTTGCCAACACTGATTCTTCCTGACACAATAGGACGCCTTTAACTTTTTTCTACTGTCTTAATAGGTGAAGACGGACTCTACAATTGCTCTGTGTAACCTCATGACACACGTCAGTGACCAAAGCCAAATGGATGAGAAGATTGTAGATGCATTGGTAGCACTCGCTGACTCTGAGAGCCTTCAGGTACTATTCTCTCCAGTTTGGGCGGTCCCACACACTTCCTAACTCCAGCTATCAATCGTTCCCTGCAATGTCTCCTCTTGTTGATGATGATGGCCTGTCCCTCGCTAGGTTCAAGAAGTGTGCTCCCTGGCGCTCCTCAATCTGTCCTGTGCTCCGTCCGTTAGAGGCGCTCTTGCCGTATCTCAAGGCATGATTGGCTCTCTTATCACGCTTTGTGCGCACGAGAATCAAGCCATCCAGACGCGATGCATCACCGCTTTGTATAACATATCCAAGGAGGAGACGAGCTCACGCTTTATCGTAGAGAGCGGAGGAATCCCGGTCGTTGTAGAAGCCCTCAACGCTATGACAAAGCCTCCCAGCTCGTCTTCCGTAGCTTCATCATCCGCTCTTTATGATTCTACTCTGTCGACGTCTCCGTCCAAGGTCTTCGGCGGAGGGGAGGTTGTTGGAGCAGCCGAAGCGGCCAAGGCTTTGGAGAATGAGCAGCAGCAGTTAAAAGGCGATATGTTGCTCTACCTCACGAGCATTATCTATCAGCTCTCCCTCTCCTCAACTCCCTCTTTCCGCCATGAACTAGTAGACGGTGGCGTTATCGAGTCTATCATTTCCCTTAACCAAAGAGCTAAGGGTAGCCTAGAACTGAAGAGGATGAGCGCAAGTATCCTGGCTAATCTATCTTCCACGGCCATGGATCACCCTGGACTGATCCCGACCTTTCTCTCTCTTTCTCACACGGTTGATGAGCAGACTCTTCTCCGTATTTCTTTTTCCTTCGCTCTCATGTCACAGAAAGAAGAAGGACGAGTCCTTCTCGCTGCAGAACCTCAGATAATCCATACGCTCATCTCGATGATGAGGAGCGGCTTCGGAGAAGTGCAGACTCATTCAGCTGTATGTCTATGCAACCTGGCGAGAGAGAGAAGGAAAGAAGAAAAGGAGGGAGAGGTTCCAGACAACCAAGATGCATACTCTATATGGGCTGACGGTACAGTCCAGGATTTCATTGTGATTGCCGTTCTGCGGGTAAACAGCGGCAGTACTAAGGAAATGTGTGCAAGAGCATTGTATAACCTGCTGTGCTCTCCTTCACTCCGGCCAAAAAGAGTAGAGCAAGGCGTAGTGTACGCACTCCTAAAGCTGGCACGACTTGAGAGTGAAAGAACAAGAGAGCTTACCCTCTCAGCGTTGTACAAGCTCTCATTCTATCCGTCCTTTGTCTCCAAGCTCTTCGAGATAGAGACCGTGCGATTCTTCTATCAGATAATTGACGACAACCTTAGCGTGGAGCTCAGAAGGCTGATGGCGCACATCCTTTGCAACATGGTCGCCGTTAAGGGACATACAGAAACCTTCATTGACCAGAAAGGACTGAAGGTAAGACGCCATAGGCTAATGCGTAAGGGGCTATGTAGACCAGATACTTACTGTTTGCTCTTGCGTCTTTATTCTCTTCTCTTCTGTTTCGTCAATAGATTGTGAAGCTTCTGGGCCAACTTCGAGACTTTGAGATCCGCATGAGCCTTGCCTCAGTATTATGCAACCTCAGCACTGAGCCAACTTTAGCACCAGTGCTAGTGTCAGAGAAGTTTGTCCACGACATCGTGATTTTTGGGCGGATGCATGACCCTACGTCGCGGTATTATAGCGCTATTTCCTTGTGCAACCTGAGCGCTAACAGTCAACTGTTATCCACTCTGTCTGACAATGAGGCAATTTCTACAATGGTTAGCATCATGAGACAAGATCCTCGCCCAGAAGTGGTACGGGTGGGTGTCAGAGCCCTTAGAAATTTCATTCAGGACCAGAATAATGCCGCAAGGATAGTGGATTGTGGAGCCGTGGAAGTTCTTTCATCTGCTCTCTCTGATACGCAAGATGAGGAAACGGCGAACGCCGCAGCCACGCTTCTTTGCATCTTAACCGAGGTGCCTACTCCTGGTCTGGGTCCTAGGATTGTGAAAGAGGGAATCGTAAAAGCTCTTCAAAGCATTGCTAAGCTGGAAAGTGAGGGCAGTAGACGGGACGTTGTCTATTCTCTAGCCTCACTGTCTCAGTTCCCGGACACTCATGAACTGATGGTGACCGATGGCGTGGTGGAGGCCCTGCAGTACCTTGCTTCCCCTGCCTCTCTCTCTTCATCAACAATATCTTCTTCAGCTTCCTCCATGACGTGGGCAAGAGAAATTGTATCGTGGGCCTCTCTTACCATCAGCAATCTTTCGACAACGGCAGACAGCCTCCACCGAGCGAAGCTTGGGAGCAAATACGGTTTATTCACCTCTTTAGTTGGCTGGGCAGAGATGCCTAATATCTCCATGGAGACGAGATGGAATGTTGCCATTACCCTCTTCAACCTCTCGTCAGTGAAGAAAAATACGGCCCAAATGGTCCATGCTGGGTGCGTGAAGACCCTTATAAATATTGTCCAAGTTGCCACTGGAGGTGCTGGTGGAGTAGGAGGTGGGAGTAAGGTAGGAATGGAGGCTGGAGGTCTACTAGGGCAACAGACGACTTCGCTTCTCCGTCAGCTATGCGCCATGACCTTAAATCAGATATCCGTGGATCAGCCTGCAGGAGTGATGTCTGATGGCCTTGTGTCGTCTCTACTCTCCCTCATGTCCATGGATAAAGCCGCTATAGAATTGGCGGAAAGTAGAGCTCGAATGTTGGTCAGGCTTCCTCCACTTAACTCCGCCGCCGAGCTCTATACCCCTGTATCTGGAGCCTTAGACAGGATCCGTCACCCATTAAAAGAGGTGCAGTGGGAGGAACTCGAGGAAGGAATGGTTTCAAACTCTCTTTCACCAGTGACGATAGAGGCTAGGAGCATTAGTATGAGGCCCGCCCCGCCGAGGCAGGCGAAGGAGGAAGAATGCTGCGGTTCGTTCATTTTCATGACAGAGACAGAAATGAAGTGCTTCCTGAACAGGTATGGCCTTCAGTACTGGCCATCTAGAACTTCCTATCAGAGAAAATAACTTACTTTGTCTGCTTTCTTTCTTTTTTTCTTTCTCCTTCTTCTGGACCCGTTCCCAGTTCTATTTGAGCTTCGAATCTATTACCTTCCTAGTCCTCTGCCCCTTGTCCAGATGCCTGGTTATGTCTTGGTGTCTCCTCTATCGTGCTCTCGTCCTTCACTCCATCCGTCAGCACAATCAAGTTGCATATGTTGTTGCTGACGGTACCTTCAATATAGATATAGAGCAGAGAGTGAGCAGCCATCAATGGACGTCACGATGGGAGAATTCCGTCCCCGCACGCATGGCGGAGGGATTGACATCAGCCCCGAGGCAAATGCATCACCTGGAGTCAGAAAGCTGCAGAAAACACGTCTCTCTCTCACACTCCCTACCACCGGAGAGGGTGTTGAAGGTTCCTTAGGGGCCGGGCAAGAATCTTCCCCAGAAGCACTAGCAATTGCCATGGCAGCAGCGGCTGCAGGTTCTCCGCCTGGGACAGCTGAGAGTGGGGGAGACAAGAAAGAACGAAGAAGGAGTATGGCTAGTTCTGGCAGTGGTGTGAAAGCTGCGGTTGGAGGAGGAGCGACAAATTCTGAGAACCAACGTGGCGCCGCAGATACCCACAAAGGCGCTGGTACAAAGAGGAGGAGCTCTGGTGCTTCAGGAAGTGGAGGTGGCGGAACTCAAGGCGCTGGAGTTGTTGGAGGGGGCGAAAGCGTGACATCCGCGAGGACAACGCTCTCCTCCTCAAGGAGTTCTGCTGGATCGATTCAGGACATGATCAGTCAAACTGCCAAAGCGGCAGAGGCGCAGATCAGAAAGAACAGTGTCAAACTCCTCGGCAATTATCAGACATCACTATCTCCCCTGGCATCTCCCTCTTCTTCGTCTTCCTCCTCTACAAGCGGTGCTTCCCTGTTACATAACTCCGGCCAACAAGGAAGGCGCAATCCTGGCCTACTCTCCCCAAATCCACCGCCTCTTTCGTCCTATGGGGCGATGGCGCTAGGACACCTTGGTAATCAGGGTTCGAGTCGTGGCCTACTGTTGAGCAGCTCAGAAAGGACAAACTCTCAGCCATCACCCTCTTCTCAAAGAGGAGGAGCTCCAGGAGGGGTAGGGGGAGCAGGCGGTGACCGCGGCATTAGTTGGGAACAAGGGTATCGTCGGAGTGAGAATGGATCAAGGTCTTCAAAGATCTAGTAAAGGTGGTCTCTTTCTTCTCCTACTTGCGGGAACAGCTTGGTGGTGCTCTTGGAATACCTCCTGGGTTTAAAGAAGCATGGCCGGACGGGTTAGATATACTTTGCAATGCGTATGGACGAAGAGAAGTAGAGTCAAGAAGAAAGGAAGAAGAAGAAATTAAGCTTGCTGGTTGATAGAGTTATTAGCATCATCGTCATCAAGCTAAGTGATCGAATGACGACTGCCTCCTCCCACTTTGTTGTTGAAACACGATAATAGAGCACTGACATGGGCTTCGCAACACCTTCCAGTTAAATCACGGCTCATCGACTGACAGTCTTTCTAGTCATTAGCCGTCGTACAGAGTGAGATAAAGTACTCATGCACCACCTTACATTTGATTGTTGGCGAAAGGCGGACCGCGACGTGGCGTAATCGGGAAAATAAGCGGATCTCACATCTAAGGGAAGTTACTTCTCACATAGGCTGAGCTGGTATGTCAATATGATACTATGATGCTAATATTGCTACTACTGCCGCCGACAGTCTCCCTTAGAAATGGTGCTGAATCACTTCGGGACCGCCTAATTTCTCAAACAACAGTCATCCACTGCAGCTCCAGAGATCTTCCCTCTGCTCATCCGGATGTCGTTTGGAAGGCAACAAGGACGTAATATAAGCCTTATGCTGAGGTTACCACCCTGACGCTTGACTCACTAGCCTGGAGAGCTTTTCCTGTCGCTTGGCTTGATCAAGCGACTAAACCTAGAACTCGGGGATAAATAGTAAATCTTCTTCCGCCAAATAACAGCGCTACCACGTATCTGAGTAGAGAAGTAAATACCTATGGGCTTACTATAAGATAGCCATCAGGAGGAGCGACGGGCCAGTTCGTAGTTGACTGTTCTGCGGCACAATGTAGGAGGTCTACTATTATTCACCTGTGCCGCCTTCCTTTTCGTTGCCGCTTTCTCCAGGAGGGGACAATATTAGCAGGTGACAGAGGTTTGAGGCTGACCGAGGAATTTCGAGAATGAGCAAGATTAGCTCCCAAGCTCTAACCGCGCAAGGAAAGCCTAATGTCCCACGGACAAACTAATTACGAATTCCGTCCGTGTTCAATTTGTTTTTAGTTCAGGCGAAAATGTCTCCAAGAGTTTTCCGAAATGAAGAAGCCGCACCTGTTTGCGTTTCCTAGTTATCATCGCTCATCTGCTGCTGACCATCGCTGTCTAGGATACAGCAGCTCAGCACTTGGACGAGCGAGGCCCCCCCTGGGGGGTTCGGGCGTCTGCGTCTGGCAGTCTTCTTATCACACTTTCTTTTCATTGGCTAGCCGCAGGTCCTCTTTTATCGGCTGAGTTGCGGAGAAGAAGGTGCTAGCAGGATAGTGTTCCCTTCTTGCTGCGGCTTCTGGAAAGTCAATCATCGGCATCGAGCGGTACCGCCCGTTTACTACTATCTAGTTCTAGTACGGATTCGTAGTCTATGGCGCCAATGAGGGCTTGATGGCTGAGCTCCTCAGTCAACGAATATGAGCCTTTAGGATATATCTGACTAGCTCGCCTTACTTCTTGTTGTCAAGCAAATCAATCCCACCACTGCCTGGAGCCGTAAGGCTGTAACGAAGGCACTACCCCCTTACCATGATGCTAGGACTCTTCAGTCGTCAATGGCCGACGACCACCACGGGTAAGTGATAACACAAAAAAAAGGTCTCTACGACAAAAGCTCTCTCCATCAGCTGGGTCGGTGGTTCAGATTGGAAGCCACGCACCTATCATGGCCAGTTCAACATAGACAGCAAGGCTCCGTTCCAGCTGAAACGATATATCTATATATTTGTACTAATCCTTGACCTACCACTAACTCTATGCCTCTCACAGAGTGCATCTCTAGCTCTCAATCAATGGCGGAACGAGTGCTTATGAGGAGTATAAAGTGGATCTCGGGGACCATGGCGGAGAATCTGTCCGAGGTAATGTTTGGAAATCACCTTCTTACTTGCTACTGTCGTATGAAGTTTGGCATTGCTGCATGCCATGTTGTTGTTGTTGAATGTTGTTGCAACTAAGAAGGCTCATCATCATAGTAGCTGTTGATGAAGGGATCGACTTCTTCGTCATTGAGCAGTCTGCCATGTAATCCTGACGTCTTGAACCGTTATTACTGTGTCGCTAGCTCATAATCGTGAATGCTTCAGTCCCTTTCAACACGTCCTCTTCGGCACAGGCCGGCCTACTATCTCTTTTCAGCCATATTTATTCTATAAAATCAAGAAAAGCTAATGCCTGTATCAAATACAGAGCGACCTGGATGGAAGCCCCTGGAAAGGGCTTGTCCCAAGTCCACATTACCTTGCAGGCCTAGTATTGCATCCTAAATTTTGCAAGCTCGGCCTCCTTTCATTTGGTATGCCAACCTTCCTTTGTTCGCTCAATTTACTAAACCACGTCAGAGCAATTAGAGAGTGGAGTCCACAGTAGGAAAAGAAGGGCTTCTGATTCATGCATAACAGAAGACCTCGCGACGACCAACGGACGGCAAGCAAGGAAGATCTTGATGTCAACTGATTTCAGGGTGACTGAGGAATCCACTCTCAGCTTATTGGTGTCAGGAGATGGTGCGGCTAACATATGTCCATCTTCTTACTAGTCGTCGATCAATGGTGATGCTATGACCCCCGTACTTCCCGTTGTAGAGTTAAGACCAACAGTGCTCACCGAACCTAGCACATCCCAATATACTCTCGCGGCTTCCCATAATATACCCCGGGTGCGTTTCTCCTCAAGACCCCCCTCTAATCAAAACATTCAAAAGAGCCTAGAGCGGATAACAAGCCAAACAAACGACCTCAATACGCCAACGCTATTTCTTTTGGAGGAGCTCGCCACCATGACAGCTACAAGCACCGTATCGGGCGTCCTGGAAGTCCTCTTCGACGAGTTGGATATCCTCAGCAACGTTGCCCTGGCAATGTACTGCATCAAGCAGCACCACTGCAGTGGCACAAAGGAAAGACTATACAGTCTTCTAAAGCTGGAGGAGGTGGAATTGAAGGAGCGCCTGAGGTACGGTTTATCATATCAGCGGGTTTAAGGCCCAACATATCAAAGCGGGCATACAACTTTTTGATCCTCTCACAACGTATAGAGTGGCAATGGCCCTCCAATCAGAGGCTGTCCTTGCGCCCTACCCTCAGTATGGCACTATCTGTCCTTCATCAAAGCCAGAAGTGCTTGACATCTACAAACAAGGCAAGGCTGCACGTGAACCGAGGAGAGACAATCTCGAAGTGATGGATGAAGTTTCCTCTCAAGGAGGCGCAATGGTGGGCCCCCCCTATCTCCTTGGGTAAGAATTTCCTTGTCATCTATCAATGGAAGGACCCAAGCCACAAATTGGAGGAATGTAAAGGAGCCCTCCGATCTGACGTCAATCTCACACTTCGTTGCAGGCTGCATTTCACCTTGATAACTCTCGCCTTCCCGCCCCGGATAGCATTCAAGAGATTAGAAGATGCAATTCTGAGCGTGGGCTCGCCGGCCCTTGATGATGCTATATACGCACTTCATGACTACGTATTGACGCTGAAAGCGAGCTCTTCTCTCAGGCTGAAAGAGGAGGCATTCCTTCAGGGAGAGGAAACCTCCAATGAATCCACGATGACAACTCTTGCTTCGTCGCCATGGAGAACCGAGCTCCTTCCGACGGCGGCGGCAGTGAGTGGGAGCGACATCCCTTACTCATCATGTAGATCACCGGCGCTTGAACTGCTGAGTGACAGCAACCTTGAGTCGCTCTTCAATAATACGGCGAGTGTCAAGATTCCAGGGCAACTGATACTGGCACATCGTAGGCCGTTGCTCTGCAGTACTTCGTATGCAAGTCCCGAAGCTTGGGCCGAAAACGTGTCTGACAATGTTCCGAAGCTGCCAGGCCTGGACGTGCTCTACCGACAGCTTCAAGGTAGGCGAAAGCATTCAGGAGCTTAGAAGAACGTGTTTCGGCGCCTTCCATACTAATTGAAACCATCAAGTCCGCTTAGCCGCAGGGCTCCTCAGTCTACATTCTGCATTATTATTATGTTCTGCAGTATGATTGCTGTCTATGTCTTCTCGCTGGTCCAATGCTGCTACTTTGGTGCTCTATAATACCAGCGAAGTGGTCTGCGGTTTCTCATATTTGCGTCTCGTAGACCCTTAAGCTTATCGTGAACGCTTCATTTAACTCCCCAATTGCTTATCACTTCGGAAGCATAAAGACTGACAGTTTCCACAGATGACAGGACCCCGATTACGGCTCTTAGAGAAGATCCGGGCATATTCAACCTGCAGCCGGAGGAGGTTCCGACAGAAGCGCGAAATATCTCCTTGTGCAGCTTAGAGGAAATTAGTACATTAGGAGTTGTCTCTGCCGCCACTGCGAGCTTTTCGGATGGAAATGAGGCGGAATATCCCAAAAGGCCATCTACGGCTTCAACTTGCCAGGTCGTCCAACATAAGAACTCTCTATTTCCGACACTAGCGAGAATCGCTAGGGTGGTAGTCCAGCTCAGTTACTTTGGGCTCAATCACCTTTCCATCGAATTACCGATTCTCGAAAGCCAATTACAAGGGGCGGCCAACTGCTGTTGTTTGCGGGAACCAGCCTGCCAGCCCAACTGGAAAGAAGACTCCAGACATCAAAGCCGCCTAGACGGCTTTGTACTCTGGCCCGTCATGATGCCTGCCAAGGTCTTGCCATCAGAAGAAACGAAGATCATACGTCTCAAGGCAACGCATGAAGAGCTTCGGGAAGAAACCGGAGAGAGATCTCCGGCACAAGGCGGCAAAACGTGTGCAACGATATCGAGCAAGGTATGTGATACTAGTAGGGATAGCCTTGCTTCCCAACAACCTTTTATCTGCTGTATCTGTTTCTCATGATGCTCAAAGAGGGAGAAGAAACGTGAGTGGTGGATGGTGTCTTGTTGTTGTTCGGTAGAAGATGGTGACGTTGTGATGTCAACTTGTTCCTCGTTGCCTCAGCAAAGGTTGCCTGACGACACGCTTTTTAGGATGAGTCTAGCCACTCTCTAGGGAAACGACTCCATGATAGCAGTAGTAATTCGGTGACAAAGAGGAATAGCCCCACAGCGCTGAATGGTCGGCTCAACAGACCTATTCGTTCGGGGTACGCGCCATCATCAGTAACCCTCACAAAAACTTCTGTAAGGTATCCCTGTCTGCCTGGCTGCAATAATCCGGAATCAACCGCAGGGAGGCGATTGCTAGCAAAAGGGGAAAGTTTGCCACATCACGAGATGTAGAAGAACAACGGAACTTAGTTCATCGTAAAGGTAGACCATAGAAATTCGTCAACAGACCTTTAGCACGCCTTTAACATACCCACACACGTTATTGTCTAGCTTTGCTATGGCATGAGCCCGTGCTACTTCTCCCAATGAACAGTCATCCCTTCGCCGACGCAAAGACTGTTCATCGTCACTAACCATAGTTGTTGTGCCCCACCAGCAGCAAAGCATCTGCCTGAAGGAGAGGAGGCGAACCATATGTCGTCTAGACCGGGCGAAGAGACGAGACCAGCCTCACCTAGTGCCCAGAGGACTGCACCTCCGGGCACTTCTATTAGTCTATGCGGCAGAACGGTAGCAGAGTTAGTCCAAGAGTACATTATGTCCAAGAAGAAGGGGCACGAAGGTCCATCCAGTCGTAAGAGCAGTAACTCGCTAGCAACTAAAGTAAGATCGACCTGCCCACCGTTGTTGCGGCGGGCTCTACTTACTAGTACTTATGATGGATTGATTTGATCACCTCTTTCTATAACTGGTGTTAGGATATCTCCTCCGCCTTTTCGGACCCATATGGAGGAGGACGAAGACCGAGCGCCGCGCAACGCTTTGACAGAGGGACCATAGCAAGCCGCGAGGCCGCCAGTAAACAAGAAGAGCCTTCCTGCACTATTTTTATCAGGAAGAGGCTCATCTCTCTGGCATCACAATTGAGTATCCTCCCCATGTCGGCTAATTGCCCCGTAGAGACGGTGGAAGCATGGAAGAAGATACGAAGTAATGCCATAGAGGGTCCAAGTGATGCACAACGCCTGCTTGGACTTAGTACGCAACTCAGGTACCCGATTCCTCACGAACGGATCTGCGAAGCGTTTGCTGTTGTTTGTCAAGGCTAATCGGATATATCATTTTAGAAGAATAGTTGAGAAGACCGCTGGCATGAGACAGAGACTTTACCACCAGAATAAAGCTGAAGGAAGGAATCCTTCCTGCCTCCAGGATCTTCGGGCTCTGACAATGATGATGACTCTTCTGTTGAGTAGCATTTGCAACGCAACCGTTCCTTCTTCATTATGTGCACTCATTACTCGTTCTTGCCTCCTTTTCCTACTACTGTGAATTGTTCCTCTCAGTCACCCATAGCTCCTGCTCTTCTACTCTGGCTCAGTGAACGCCACAGCCCACACGTCATCTCTCTCCAGACTGTGGATATCCTTAAACTAGATTTGTAACCGCCTCCGACCCATCTGACCCTGCTAATGCGTCTGCTTCTTGCTCATGTCTTTGTTGGCACAGTGACGCGTGGAATTCGGTCGACCCTATTTCCGTCATTAGGCATGTTGCCACTACTAGCGAGAAGTACTTTTTACTTTTGGGTGATGCAAACGTCGCCCTCTTGCGAGAGCTGTTAGAGCTGTTACCTGGGGATAGCCTGTGTCACTTGCCTTTCGATGGGTCAACCACTTCAGAGAAAGAAGCGCCCCAACGGAGTAAGAAGCGGAGGGTCCCTTCATTATTATGCTTGTTGTTCTCAAAACTAAGTCTGTGTTCATGAAGGGTATCATAGGCTCGAGCCCCACCCAGACAAAGTACCTCTGGCGTCTAAGGAGGAGACAGCTAGAGAACAGGGCGGAGATAAATGTGAAGCTTTGCAGCAAGATGGTCATAACTGTCTCTCTAAGGAAAGAATCTCTTGAAGTGACCTCGTCACTGACCTATCGCTACATGTCAACAGAATGCCGTCCAGCAGTTCCAGCTGACCCTGAGCCAGCGAACTGCGTACAGATTCCAACCATGGCAATTAGTCTGGATGCGCTATGTTCAGAGGCCATAACCACCAACGTGGATTTGGTGGTTACCCTTCGAGAGGAATTTGGCGTCAGTCTTCTATTTGAGCGGCAACTGGCGCCCTGTGTGGACGTTGTGATTGACGAGACGGCGTGTATCTCCATTGTTAACCCTCTTGACATCATATCCGGTAATTTTATTATGAGCCTTGGCCCGCTTCGTTGTACTACTCACGAAGGTTCATATGTGACGACATTTTTGCCCTATGTGCAATAAGAAGATGATGCGCTGAAGTCCTTTGTGAAGAACCTGACACTAGTCGCGTTGCACTATCAAGAGGTAGGATGATAGCTCAAAGAACCGCTAAAATTGTCAGTTTAACGACTCTTTGTCTCTCATGGCAGTGCTGGATTATCATTATAGGTATCTCGCTCTCCTTTATGCCGGCCTGGACGTTATTTACCTGCTTATGCTACTCTATGCAAAAACACCGACCATCGTCATTGAGAAGATGATTATGCAAGGCCGCCCGGTGAAGCCAAAGCCGTACCTCTAGATACGACGAAGCCGCAGCCTGTGCTAGAGTTGCTCATATCCACTCAGCACTTCCTCATGGAAGTTTACTTCCTTTACGGGTAAGCATCAACCCTCATTGCTAGGGCCAGTAGAAGCCTTGTCTTACCACCACGAGCTGACGCACCTCCATGTATGCCATGACTTTGACTTGAAGCACGGGCGTACTCGATGTCGCTAAACTGGTCAAGCTCGCAATCGATACCGTCGCTGTGCAGAGGTGTAAGAAAAACGGCCTCCTGCCGGCGCAATGGGTGTCCCGTCGGGAGCTGAGAGAAATGCCGAGCTGCCACGAAGGAGTTCTGACATCAAGCCACCTTCTGAACCCTATCCAAGCGTGTAGAGTACTGCAACAGGTACAGGTTCAATGTATAGGGAAAGTATATTGAATTCCGTCCCTCTATTCTCAGTCCAGCCGGTTGGGACTCTCTGCGAGAGTCTTCCTGAAACTGGCTGCCTCCTTCTTTAAGGAGGAATCGCCTTCACATTAAAGTACTAATCCCAATCTCTGCCAGGGTGACCTTCTGTCCTATCTAAACTACGGATTGACTCCGGAGCAACAGGAGGAGGAAAATTCCTTTTCGCTTTCACAGCACCAACAACTGCTATATCTGTTGCATCTCCCGCTCTAGAATTTCTCATCACTCTCGAAATTCTTTTTACTGAGATCTTCGGCCTGCTTCACTCTTGCTTTTACTGCTTTTGGTTATCGCTCTCCACTCACCCCTTGAGGGTCTGCGATGTCGCCGACGAAACAATTGGTGGCCGCAATAAAATCTTTGATTGCTACCCGCAACTTGACGTCAACTTCTCCTCCTCCCATCCAGAAATATGGAGGCTGCAGACTGAGAATCTTGTCGGAGAGTATAATCTGAGGGTGGAGAAGGAACAGGGATAAAGTCAGAACGGAGAGTAGATAACCTCAACTGAGAGTATATCCTTCAAATAAAGCTAAGTAAGGATCAGTCACAATCAAGATGAAGGATGAACTCAAGAGGATCTACAAGTCAGTCAGACTTCACGATTGCTATGCAAGGGCCTACAGGTATGTTCTCTTTCATCCCAAAAGGCGAGACTCCGTTATGATAGAACCCAGTTAGCTTATCGGATGTCTGAGGATAAGAGGGAATCGAGAGTCAGATAGGCTTAGCGATATAACTAGAAGTACAAGGTGGACTCGCCCAAAGGAGACAAAATTACCGTTGCATTCTTTATCTGTCAAAGAGGCCTTCATATCGAAGAGAACACATGACATAGCACACTACAATACCATAGGGCCGCAACTAGCATTACCTCCTCCAAAGCATGTCTAAAGTTGTACTTCTTTCTAGCTGGTCTATCTGGATCACCCTCTTTCAGACCTCTGACGAAGCGAAGCAGTTTCTCCGCATTGAGCTTGGTGGTATACTGGACTATTACGCAGTAGTACCTGAAGATATAAAAAGCGGAAGCGTTAGCCTTGTCGTTACTTACGGCTCTCGCAGGGAGACACAAGGTATGCCGTCGTCGCCCTTATTCGCATTCCTAACTTCTTACTCGTTCGCCATGAGACTTGTGGACGTGCGATGCCCTCTCTATCTTCTTCGCACCTCCTACATCTTAACTAACCTGCTATTCTCTCTGTCTTCCCAGTCATTCCTAGTACAAGCTGAATTTTCCATGACGAGGCTTTTTGTCAAATGTTCGACGGAACATTGTAGTCTCGCACTGGAAGGATGCGTTAAGACGCTTGATTAGATTAGGCTAATGGAAGGGATAAGACCTCCAAAACAGACAGAAGGGAGGTGCGCAACAGCGGATGAAGAAGAAAATGAGATGGCTGCATGACAGATACTATGGCGCAGATGCGAAGAGAAGAGAGACAGGGGTAGAGAGAAGCGGCAGGGCGCCGTTAGTCACTGTCTTACGCTCTCTCCGCGAGTGTCCAGCTATAATAGTCGCTAGCCACCACTTCAATCTTCGCGCTGGAGACTAGGAGTCAGACAACAACTAACCAAAGGCCAAACCCATGAGGGAGGAGAGGCATCAGCAGGCCAACAGCAGTACGCGAGAGAGAGCTACCTTCAAAGCACTTCATCACTTCAGCGAGACGACAGGATGGAGAGTCCTGGCGAAACGAGACACAGAGAGGTGAGGAGCGCTGTCTGACTTACCCTGACGCGCCTAGCTTTCGACAGCTCTGACGAACACGAACGACAGGTGGTAGCAACTCCAGAGGGTGATTCACTCCAGATGCTACTTCCTCTAACAATCTGATCCTTGCTTCTGCAGCTTTTATTGCCTCTGAAAGCCTCTTCACTCTGTCATGCAAGGGATCATGCTGCTCGCCCTTCTTTCCCTGGTCTCTGCTCTTCTTATGCCCTGACTCTCCCTGCTTCTCCCCTTTCTTCCTTTCCACTGCGCTCTTGTCAGTAGTGCCACAGGTCTGGGACGAGCAGGAGCCGCTGCGTGTGGGGTCGATGACAGTGAATACCGCTGTTTTCTTTAGCTGGAAGCGGCCATCGAGAGTGCCGTAAGGAAGAGCCATCTTTACTGTCTGCTTTCTCTTATTATCAATGTCCCCTTTGCCCTCCTGAAGCCTTGCTCTGACGGTATCACCCGCCAGACGCTCGCTAGGAGAGCTTTACTTCGGTTATCCTGGAGGAAGGAACGCCTAGCCAAGCTAGCTAATGATTAGCCTGTGCAGCCGGACTCAACGACCGGACCGGTGAGGGCCAGCAAAGGCCATTGCTGCCAAGGAGGGAGGAGGAGGAGGAGCAGGTGGGAGCAGAGGGCCAAGAACAAAACCTTCACATCCATGATGTAACAAGATACAATAAAGAGGTGTTAGCGGCTCCTGTCGGATGTGGGCAATGCGAACGTACTTTGAAGAGCTTTGATGAAGGCTTCCGAGCTTGTTGCGGCGCTTGTCGGAGCGCTGCTGACGAGTGAGCGCATAGTCCCTGAGCTTTCCCTGCCCTTCTATGAGCTGCAAAACGTTTGATCTCCAGCTTGTCTCGCTCTCTTGTTCGTCCTCCTTTTTTCTCAAGCTTCTTGGTCATTCTCTCTCTCTCCAGCTCCTCTTACAGGGAAGCCGAGTCTTCGCCCGTCATCGTGCAAGGAGAAGGATGCCGTGAAAGGAGAATGGACGATAGACTTAAAGAGAATCAGGCCCAATGAAAAGCAATCAGCAGACGCTTCTTTCCCGTTTCTTTAAACCTGTAAAGGCATCCGGGGAGGACGACGACAAATCTCGCCATCTTTCTTCGGCGAGGCAACAGGGGACGGCAGAAGAAGACGCAGTAGTCATTCTCTCAAGCGATGAGGAGGCAGGCGAAAAGGGCAATGCAAGCAGTGCATCTGTCGCAGCGTCTCCATCTCCTCTTGCTAAGTTAGGAGGTGAGTGGTCGCGGCGAGGGGAGGTGGCAAGGGAAAAGGTTGGCACATGGGAGTGACTGAATGTGATGGAATAGCGAAGGAGAGGATGGGACGAAGGAAGAGAGAGCGAATGCAGGGTGCTTTATGCTTTGGTGTGACACCGAGAAAAGGATGCTAAGTGATCAGACACAAGGGGTCAACCACTAGATGAATGCCTGGTGTCCACTCTGAACCACACGGTTGTCCATTGCTCTCCGCGTCTCTTTCTGGCAGGGCTCTCTCGCCTTCGTGCGAAACGGAAGGGTCTAGAGGGGGAGAAAGCAGATCAGTCCGTCCATCCTGGGAAGAAACCCAAGCTGGACCAGGAAGAAGAAGCTTTTCAGAGATTTGCCAGTGGTAGCTCCGTCTCTGTCTCTGTCTCAAAAAGCAATGCTGTATGGGAGGAGAATGACCGTCCTGACAAGACTGGAGAAGACGGTGTTGGAGAAGAAGAAGCTACACCTTCGAAGCATGACGGAGAGGAGAATAACGAAGAACCAATCAAACCAGAACTCTTCAGCCGCTTCTTCCATGAAAGCGGTCCTGCCACCAGCTCCCGAAATGGGGACAAAGGGAAGGAAGGGAAAGGGGCTCAGCGGAAGAAGCCAGTCAAGTACACCCCGTTAGAGCAGCAAGTCATTGAGCTAAAGGCTAAACATCCCGAAGTTCTCCTCTTGATTGAGTGCGGCTACCGGTTCCGTTTCTTTGGGGACGACGCCATTGTAGGTGCCTACTCTCCCTACCTCTCTCTGTCTTTCTGCTTGCTTACCCTTATCATCCTTTCCTACATATAACCCTGAGGTATCTCGCTCTCTCTTTCTTAGCCGGCCTACTGATTCCCTAGTCTTCTTCTTTCGTTACTCTTGCTCCACTCTAACATAACTTCGTCTGTCGACTGGATAGTGCTTGGAGCGAAATCCTTCTCGTTCTCTAGGCTTCTGACCTTTGCCCAACTCCGCCTTTTTGTGCAGCCATACGCTTACTCATCTTTCTCCCTCTTGTACCACTGTCTTGACCTCTTCCACCCTCGTTGCAAACGACAATCTCTTTCTTACTGACTCACCTACTTCTTTCCGTCCTTCTTTTTCAACAGAATGCCGCACGAATATTGAGTATTCAGGCCTTTGCTGATCACAACTTTATGGTCGCGTCTATTCCAACTCACCGCGTTCACATCCATGTTCGCCGGCTCATCTCGAGAGGATACAAGGTGGGGATCGTGAGGCAGACCGAGACCGCCGCTGTCAAGGCTCTGACCGGAGAGAAGCACAAAATGTTTAAGAGGTGAGGTGGAAGTATTTCAGGAAGGGGAGGGCTTCCTAACCTGCCACTTGCTGCCGTGTCTATATTCTTAGCCCGCCAGTTTATTGTAAAATGGCCTATAAGCTCTGCTGGAAAGGTGTTTCCGCTTTCTCTTCTGAGCCTAATGTCAGTCATCCCATCCCTCACTCGTCCCTCCTCCACAAAGAGCCCTGTCGTCAACCATCCTTCTCTGCCGTTTTTTCTCTGCTGTCTAACTACTGCTATGTTCAGAGAGCTGGACCAGCTTTTCACCGCAGCCACAGTTTCTGAGGAGGACTTGGAGGACCTGGCCTTCCGTATGACATCTATACGAGGTTTCAATGCTGAAGAAGCTGGAGACGAGGGAGACGAGGTTCAGTGATACTCTTAGTATATTTACTCGATACCACTTAGTTGCTTTACCATCTGTTCAACTCTAGAAAAGTCTCGCGGAGGGTGCAACCCTCTGCCTTCCTCACTCTATTGCGCGGCTCTCATCGTGTACAGCTATCCGGAGGACACTGATGATCCAGCTGATCTGGTCGCTCGAATCTGGCATCTTTTCTGAGATAATAATTCTCTGGGAGGCGTTACTACTGAACACTAACCCTAATCTTGGTCCTTACTCCTAGGGAGATGGTCCAGTCAAACCTTTTACAGCAGCAGACAAGGCAGAGCAGTTTATCGCTTGTTTTTACGAGGAACACACCTCCTTACGTGGAGATACGAAGAGTCAATTAGATAACAAGAGGAGTGGAGAAGGCCATTTGGCTTCTGCAGCTTGCGAAAGGAAGCCAGTCCATCAAGGTCCGAAGGATGTGGCTGTCGTTGAGATTGCAATGGTGGCCGTGGACATCAGTAGCGGCAGGATAGTCTATGACACGTTCACAGACCAACCTTTGAGGTAGAGCACCTTGTTGCTTCGTTTTGCTCTCACTCTTCCACTCCGTTTTAAGGCGTTCTTTTGATGGGTGACGGGCTATTGTGAGCCTCGAGTGTCTCACACGATGTTGTTACCATCATTTGCTCTTGTGACCGTTATTTTCCTCGTTCGGTGAGTACTTTGGGCTTACCCTATTCCGCCAGAGGGCATCGCTGCGCTCTGCTACGGAAGGTCGACTCTTACTTCCTATTCTACTTGTAGGATGGAGACGGAGAGAAGATTGAGGGACTTGAGTCCAATAGAGATCATAGCACCGCAAGGAGGTCTGTCTCATGCCACAGAACACGTCATAAAGCAGTATCAGTCGAGGTATGCTCCCTCTATAGCAACACCTGGAAAAGGGTCAGAGCAAGAAAGAGGAGAGGTGCGAATAGAAAGAGTTCCAGACACAGCGTTCAACTACGAAGGAGCGCTAGGAGAACTCGTAGGACTCTTTGGGCAGTCCATAGCCTTGGATGATAAGAATCGACGAGACAAGCCATCTTGGGTTGAACCGACCGAGCAACAGAAAGAGAACAAACTGAGACAACAAGAAGCTCTTGCCAGAACGGCGAAAGATCAGTCGGGAAACTCTCTTCCGTCATCCGAGCTTTACGACCAGATCGTACAACTCTCCCCCCTATCTTTGTGTTGCTTCAGGGGCCTCTCCCTACATCTCCACCGGTTTCGTTTGCAGGGACTTTTACGATATCCTAAGCTTGAGGAGTTTCAGAAGAGGACACACATGCTTCTCCCTGGATCTACCCTCACAGACTTAGAAATTATGGAGGTGATTGATGCTCGCTTGCTTCCACTTGCTTCCCAATCCAATGCTGCTTTTGGGGATCTGTTGTTACTGTTAGTCCCTCGGCTTGATCTACCACTAAAACCTTTCACAATGCTCTCTTCGCTAAGCATAGCCTTCGACTCTCTGCAGAGATTAGAGGATGGGAAGAAGCAGTATTCTCTTCTTTGGTTGGTGGATCGCACTCATACTCCCTTTGGGAGGAGAATGTTACGCGAATGGCTTAGAAAGCCCTTGCGAGACCTAAGGTCACAGGCAGTTGTATACGCAACACAGCTTCACCTCTAGTTTTAGCCGTACTGCTTAGGGAGCCCTACACTCCATGTCTTCGTCGCCTCTCTTTGGCCATGTGGCAGAGCTGTTCTTACCGTCCTCTTACTGACTCCTTAAATTGACAGAGCGTCTCCTTCTTAGGGCTATAGAAGAGCGGCTGGAAGCAGTCTCAGAATTAGCATCTGCTCCTGCTGTGCTAGAACCATTTATTGGAGTAGGCCCCAATTTACTTCGTCTAGCTGCTTTCTCTTTCGTACCAGTTCCTGACTTTAAGTCATTTCAGTGTGAAATTGTTGGGCGAGTCTCGGGCGTAGGCTGACACAGATTTTGCTTCTTTACTCCTGCCGCTCATGAATTTGCTATCCCCCTCTCACACAGAACTGTGGCTTGCGTCGGCTCAGGTTTAGATGCCTACTCAAATATTCGAACTCCGCTTCTTTTTCTCCCCCCAAGGTCCTTCGGAAGCTCCCGGATCTAGAGCATCGTTTGGAACGTGTGAAGTGCTTGAAGAGTCGACCACAGGAGTTTGAAAGCATCGTCAGGGCAATTCAAACAGTCACAGAGGTTTTGCCTGTTCCTCATCAGGTAAGGACTATGCAAAGTGGGCGAAGGAACGGGATACTGCTCTAAGTATATACATTTCCCCGTAGGCTTCCTCGTTGAGCGCCTCGCTCCTACGGCACCTATTTCTCTCTTTACCGTCTTCTCTTTCTAGGATCGTGAAGCGTGTCTCGGAGCTGATCAGTCTGGAGGCTGCTGCAGCCAAAGACATTGTAAGTCTGCCTGAGATTACTTTAGTAAACAAAAAAGCATCAAGGCCCTATAAGTTAATAGTCAAGGGAACGGAAAGTGGTAAGACTGAGAAAAGGAACAGTTCGATCTCCCAGTGCCAGAAAAAGTATATGGTGGAGAGAGGGCGGTCACCACGAGTATATGATCGTGGAGAGAGGGCGGCGGTCACCACGAGGCAATGGGCAAAACAGCAGGTGGAAACTGGCAATCCAGGTTGAGTTTCACTATTACCTTTGCCTCCCCCAGGTTGGGACCTTCACATCCTCTGAAGCATTCCCGGAAGTTTTTCAACTTAAGGAGCAGATCAATCAAGTGGAGGGCCAATTTGACGAGGAATTGCAATCAATCAGGTAAGCGGGAGAGAAGAGAATCACTGGGAGGGGAACTAAGGCATATGCTCTCTTGCGCTCTGCTCCATGATATATCCGCGCTCAACAAGCTTAGCGGCGGAACGGCTGAGATCTAGTCCTGACTGTTTATAGTTGGCGTCCTTCCACTATCACATGCCCGTCCGTTCCGGGATATTTCTCATATTCTGCCTCGTCTACAACTTGAAGGCGGACGTTACGGAAACCTCGGGTTCAGTTTTTCAGTCTGAAAACCGGGCCTTCCAGCTCGCGGGATTATTTGATAGAAGTGCCGCATGCTGAAGTTAGCCGCTTGGTCCCCCCGGATTGGCAGACTGTGAACAGCACAAAGACGATGAGCAGGTTTAGGACACCAAGGACCAATGACTTGTGTCTGCAGGTAACAGTAACGCCAAGCAAAAAATCCTTGTTCGAGATGATATTGTAGCTAATGGACAGGAGGCCGGACCGCTAAAACCAATGGTGCCATCCTGGGCCATCCGTGGGCGTGCCGCCTCTGCTTTGTGTCCAAGCATTGTCGCTCTTCGTCTTTTTTCGACGTCTGCTACTTTCTCTGCCTTTGGGTTAACAGCCAGAAAAGATGCCATTTACTACGGGCCATGCTTTGGCTTCTCAAGTTCCGAGTCCTCTGCCACTGTGTCTCTAGAATAGGCCGTGTTCATTTGCACCGTTCTTTTCAGGAACCACGTCCTCACGCTCTCTGTTGTCTCTTTGGCTTGTCCTGCTCGGCCTTCGTAGCTGGAAAGATTTAAGGAAGAGCTGATGATTGAAGCTGATCGCAGCTGGAAGAAGTTTCTCAGCAACATCTTGCGCGACATCTACATCCCTATCTCTATTACTGTCAATACTCTCAGTCATTTCGACTGTCTTCTCTCCCTTGCGCAAGTCGCTACCAGGCCCGGTAAGTAGTAAAAAAGATAGGCCGAAAGTGAAGACAGAGGAAGTCCGCATGAGGGTAGGGCCGAATAGGTGCGGTATGGAGGACGGGAAGATGTCAGGTCGTCGTTATCAATGCTCATTCAGCATGCCTTCGGACTCACAGCATATTATTGACGCTCTCTTCTCTGTCTCTGTCTCCTCGTTCTGCCGTTCACAAGGCTATTGTCGCCCCTCTTTCTCGTCGAGACGAGTGACGCAGATTGTTGGTGCTAGACATCCGCTTCTGGATCAAGTGATGGGAGGATCGTATGTACCGAACGACATCAATTTGGGAGGTGATGAGCTACAAGTGACATTTCTGCTCTTATCCGACAAAGTGCTAAATTAAGGTCGTTTGGCGCCTTTACCCTCGATGGCATGGGTCCCTCGCTTCCTCTTCTAAATGGATCCCTCACTTCCTCTGCTTGTCACTGTACTAGCTAGTATCTAATATTTGTGCGCGCTGAAACTCACTTCGCTTTCATTTCTAAAGGTGGCTTGGAGGATAGGATTTGCACAGTGTTGACAGGTCCTAATATGGTGAGTGAATTGAAAGGAGTGTTGCTGGCATCGGTTGTAAGGCATTCTTGGTCCTCCTGAATCTCTCTCCTCGTGCCTACTCTTCTGATAATTTGTGGCCCAACCTTGCGATCACTGATATATCTCTTCTAATGCAGGGAGGGAAATCTAGGTAAAGATATACCAGGCAGATCCCTACTACCTTCTTCTCAACTCAAGCTAAGGGTTTACCTTAGCCAAGGTTGCGATACCGTTGCTTTCTTCTGTGTCAGCAACTTGTCCGCTCGAGAGTCTCAAGATCTGCTCACTTTTCTCGTCTTCTGATGAAGCTTTGTCTGACTATGTAGTCTCGTATATTCCTCATCTCACACCACGTTACCCTAGTCTAACTCTCTTCTCCTCGGGTCAAACGGTTGCAGCTTCATAAAGACCGTTGCCCTCGTAGTCCTCCTTGCACAGGTTGGATGTTACGTACCCGCGACCTCTGCCTCTCTTTGCATCTATGATGCAATTTACACCCGGATGAGTGCTACAGATGACATCGCGACCGGAAGGAGTACATTTTTTGTAGAGCTTTCACAGACAGCCGAAGTGCTAAAGAATGCCACAGGTAAATTCCGAGTAGCTACCTTCTCCACGTCCTTTCCATACGTCCTGAGCTGAGAGAAGGACCTCTAGCAGCAGCTTTGGTCTACACTTTACGTTGTTGATTATATTCTCTCTTGCGTTAACAGTGATCATTGCGATACCAGCGGGCTGGTCCCTCTATGTTCGCAACCACTCTCTCTCTCTTTTTCCCTCTTTGTTCCTCTTTTACATCCTTCCTCTACCATCTGCCCTTTAGTCTATCATCACCCTAACCAACCTACTTTGCTGTCGCATGTTCGTGTTTTTCTCACGCGCTCTCTTAGAAAACTCCCTCGTCATTATAGACGAACTGGGCCGAGGAACGTCTACGCATGATGGAGTGGCCATTGCATACGCTACCCTCTATTACCTGGTAAATGCTAGGAAGTGCACGACACTTTTTGTCACGCACTATCCCATCCTCGCCGAAATTGCTTCTCTCTCTCGCCCTGGAGCCGTCATCAACGCTCATATGGGATACTTAGAAGTGGCGGAGGATGGAGAAGAGCTGAGCCAACAAGGAAGAGATGCATCGGGAGAAGATACGATCAACGGAAGAGATGTGTCCCAGGATTTAGAGGACAGTGATGGTGGAGAAAGTACCCCACGGAAGCGAACGGATAAGGCACAGGGTGCGCAAGGTAGCCCTGGCATGGAGAGGAGCCAAGAGAGAGTGAAGAGGGATGAACCGAAGAAGAGAGTCGTGTTCCTGTATAAGCTGATCGAGGGGGCGGCAAGCCACAGCTATGGCCTAAATGTGGCTCGGATGGCTGGGCTGAGCCCACAGCTGCTAGCGAGGGCTGAGGAGAAAGCACGAGAATTTATTGAGAAGAATCAACATCGAAGCTCCTCTCTCTTCCTCAACGCAAAGGCAAAGACATAAAGAGTATGGTATCACTCTTGTGCGCTTTCTCTATCTCCCTCATCATTGCGAACGGTACATGTTGTGGGGTGACAGCATGGACAGGATAGGTGAAGTCCTGCCACTTCACAAGGAGAGACCACAAGGATTTGCATCCGAGAGCGCCGGATGCCTTCTTGTGTCTCTCTCTCTTTTTCTTTCTCCTTTCTTCTCTCTGCGGTTAGTGATCTACACTACCGGGTAGTTCTACCCCTTTCCAGCAGATCGATCGAATTTCAAGCAGTGTCTGCCCGTCAGGACGCTAAGGCTTTGGTGACTTCACTCGTCTCAGGGTACTGGGATAGGAAGAGACAGCACACTCATCTAAACAAGCCGCCGGAGGGGAAAGAGAGCATAGGAAGGAAGCATGTAAAAAACTAGAAGAGGCAAAAAGAGAGGTAAGCAAGAAGAGAGCGAGCCAGAGAGGGAAAGCGAGGTCAAGGGTCGTCTCTGTCTTGAGGAGCATCAGCGTCATGAGGCCTTAACCTATGTCGCTCGCTAGTAAAGTTCTGTCCTGAGAAAAGGAAACAGTCGAACAGGCCGACCTTTCCCTTTTCCCTCCTTACTTTTGCCTACTCAAGCCAGCAAGGAAGCGTCCTTTGATGCTGGTGATCATTGCTCACCTCTCTCTTT
>FLMG01001691.1:0-14663 GCA_900088475.1 Hyphochytrium catenoides
ATGTGATATCTCTTGAAGGTGCTGTTGCAGAAAGTGCAGAGATGATGTCAGATGAAGCCCCAACAACCAGGCGAGCCAGCCAAAGAACCAGTAACTGGGACAACAAGAAGAGACAAGAGACAGACACTCAAGACTCGATTAAGCCTGATGAAAGACCTCGCACGGTTCAGAGCAGAAACTTGATGGACGGAGAAAAGACCCGCACTACGCGCACTGAGCCTTACATTGCAGAAGGGATGCCCATTGCAGTGTTGCAGAAGATGCCCAGCAGACGGTTGCCAAGAATGCCCTTGAAGGCGAGGTTGTGAGACAGCTCGTGGACTGCCATCATCAGCATGTGGTTGAATGTACCGCCGAGAACATAGGTCACGCCGACCAGCACCGGCCAGGAAGCATCCCGCAACAGGTAGGCTACGAGGTACTGGAAGAGCACAACGCCAACCACAACGTACTTCGTCCGAGGATCGGGGCCAAAGAGCTCCTTGATTTCTGGATGCTTTTTCAAGATCTCAGCACGACGGCGAGCATGAGGCTCTTCAAGAGGTGACCATATAAAGTTTCCCTTGCGCTTGACGTCGTTCGGAGCCTCCTTGGTCGGAGATGAAGCCGCCTGCGCTGGCGGAGTAGCGGCAGTCACCTTGGCGCCATTAGAAACGCGCCTCTTAGTTGGGGTTTGCGGCATCTCCGCTGCCTGTCGTCCCGCTCTTCCCCTGCTAGATGACCGAGTCTGCACTGCCATTTTTTTCTATTAGGCCAGTGATGACCACAGAACGTAGAGATCTCTGTCCGGGAATGCAGAGCTTGAATAACGGCTTAGAGATCTCTGTCTGAGATCAGTCACGATGGAGTTTGAAGACTGTTCCCACACCTTTCAAAGAAGTATTGTGATGTGTGAAAGTGACGATCGACAGTGGAAACTAAGAGAGACAGAGAGAGACCTTCTAGGGACCTCGAGACAGGGGAATATAGCGTCAGGAAGAGATCTCAAAGAGCAGGAGAGGCAAGAGAGAGAAGAGAGGTGGCGTTGACAAGAGGGAGGGGGGAGAGAGAGAGAGAGAGAGAGAGAGAGAGAGGGAGAGAGAGAGAGAGAGAGAGAAAGAGAGAAGAAGCAGGAAGAGGAAGAGACTGGCTCTTGCTGCACTGGTTGCGTGTGGTGGTTGGTCTATGTGCGTACCATGACTAGATAACGAGACAGATTATGGTCCTAGTTCCCGACAGCGCAAGACAGAGTTACAATGGGGTATCGTAATGACCATTTTACTCTATAGCTCTACATTAGACAGAGCCTCAAGAGATAGCTCCTGACCGCCGCAGCCTAAGGTTGAGATATGCATTGGACGGTAAACCTCCACCCCACTGGCCATATTACTACTCCCACAGGGCACCCGTCAGTCAATATAGACATGGGCCGCTGGAGGTATCCGTAGTAGTACGCCAACGGCCAATAGTGAATGCGGGTTGTGCAGTTGTGCAGCCGAAAATAATCTGTTCGAAGATTATTGGATACAGACAGAAAGACGTGTTGTGGCTGTGATTGTTCCACTCGTTTGCAAGCAAGCAGACAGAGGACAGAGGAGCCTTGACTAGGCACCCCAAGGTGTACAAAGGTGAAAGGAGGCGAAGTGCAGCAACCAATGTGATGCACGATTGTTTGGTCTTCTCGAACTGGTGAGAGCCCTTGTCACGTGTTTTCCTGCATTATTTGGAGAGGGTGGACTACAGCCCTGTCGGAGCATATCTATCGTAAGCTCTGTCTGGTGACAGCCTTCAGAGCCGTAAGTCTTTACATATCTCACCGTCCTCTATCTCGCACTCCCAAAAACTATTTTTGGGTCCTGAGCCAAAGTCGGGCTGGGATGATTCCCCTTGATTGTTGTAAATCAGTCTCATTGGATTCATAATCGACACTCTTATAGTAAGGATATTACAGAATAACAGGCGATGGCCGTTGTGAGGATGCAGAGGTTGACGGCTTGCGGATGTGAAGCCTTCGACAGACAGAGAATCACTCGCTAACCATTTTTTTCAGAGTTCTATCAATTATAACCTGGACAATAGCACACAGCACGACCACCAGCAGAGCAAGGACGAAAGGACATCAACACGGACAGAACTTGGAGGGAAGCACACTTCTTCGCAAAACAGTGCAACGTGCAATGAAGGCAGCAACGTGGGGGCGATGAGGCCAATGTCGTCTTTTAACACAGGTTCTTCGTGGTGTATGAGGTGCCAAGGCCTCAGGGCAGTAGCCAGTGTACTATTTATAGGGTAATATAACGCTTACAAAGAAGAAAGTCCATGGCTTCAGCCCGAGATCACCATCCGGAGCAGTTGCTGGATGCGGGCATCATTCTTTGCGATGGAGGCCTTCAGGGCGTTGATCTTAGCGACTTGCTCCTTGACCTGCAAAGACCATTGGGACAGTAGGAGAGGGGAGGGGTGAGAGCTCTTTCGTTTCTAAGATATAAAGTGTGGATATGGTGCCAAGCGGAAAGAGAGCACAGCATTCAAACGCAGCTACGTACTGCGGCCAAGACAAAAGCTAGGAGGCAAGAAACAGAATGTTCATACTGTCTGTCCATAACCTGCTCTGTCAGTTCAACAATTTGGAGCTTCGTCTGCTGCGTCGACTCCTCAGTGGCCTTCTGTTCTTTCTCTAAGAGGACAAGATCCTTGCTATACTCTGCCCGCCAATAGCTGAGCTCCTTCACCATAGTCTCCACGTCATCATGGACGTAATCCATACATTTCCCTATAACCCACCATGTCATGAATGATAGCAACACAATTCAGGAGAAAGCCCAAGGATGATAAAAAGTCGGGAGAGACGAACGAGAGAGAAGAAGAGAGAGGAAATTCAAATATTCATGAGCGAGACGCAGCTGCAGACTGGACATGCTATCTTGAGAGCGAGACAGATCGGGAATGGAGACGCTAATGGGAAAGAACGAGAGTAGAGAGAGAGAGAGGACATGGGAGAGTTGAACGATAGAGGAAAGAAGCCATACCAAGAGGGTTGCTAGCCTGACAAAGCTTCTGGATGGACTTCCGAAGGTTATCGATTTGTTCTTGCGTGAAAGTCCCTGTGTTTGCCACGCCAAGCATCTCCGCCGTCTTCTTTAATCTTCCAAGCCTAGACAATAGGGAGGGAGTCACCAAACCTCCATCGCGTTGCTTCAAGGAGATGAGGATAGATGAAGGAAGGACACGAACTCGGCGGAGCACCAATATCGGTAGGAGTGAAAGAGCAGTCTAAGAGACAGAAGAGATAGGGGAGCTCGATAGAGATTGAGAAACTTGAGGGGCGGCTTACCTAATTCCTGAATCTGATTTCTTGTCCTCCTCCTCCTTCTTAGCCTCCTCCGCGGTTTGCTTGGAGTCGCTCAAGATGTTCCTCACCAGTTTGCCTGCTCAGAGGAAAGAGACGAGTTAATAAGAGGCTGAGCCAGGGACCGTATTCTAGCTAAGTGCCGAGGGGTGCAGGAAGGTAGGGCAAACGCTGTATAGGGATGGAAGCACTACTAATTGTTGCGAGCTCCATGAGGGAGAAGAATATAAAGGGGAGAACTGATAATCGCATACCATGCTTCTCGCCGTCAATGGCAGAGATCTGAGCTGCCCTGACGGACCCGCCTTCGTTATCACTACCCTCTCCCTCACTATCACTGTTGGCTCCCTCTTTCATGATATGGGTAGGAGCCGCTACTTTCACCTCAGCAGCGCTGGGCCTAGTAGGTTGAAAAAGAGATTCGTTCTTCGTCAGCGTGGTGTCCATTTGGCCTAGACATCGCCCCGTCCGGCACTATCTTTGTTTCTCTTTACCAAGTTTGTGCGCAGACTCTACGTGATGTCACCGCTCGTAAATTCTATCCCAATATATTGAACTCTGTTCTCTCTGTCTCTGACCCTCTATCCCTCTTTTTCTTTCTCCACCTTTCGGCGGTTTGCTCCCTCTCTTGTGTCTCTACTACTAATGAGTAGGTCCTCGCCTTTCACTCGGATTCTTTTGGCCCCTTCGCACTTGATAGGCTCACCTGTCTACTTCTCTGACATTCTCTTTTAGCTTAGGTGGTTTTCTCCTAGCAGTGGTGGGTCGGGCCGTCTTCCGGGATGTAGACGGGGCAGGTGTTGGATCATCGTCCCCTTGCCGAGGTGACGCCGGCGGAAGACTCTAAGAGGAGTACGGAGTCAGGACAAACGGTGATGACAACAGTAGTGAGTCTAACCTCAAGCCTACGTACTGCCAGATATATGTTGCGAAGAGCATGAAGGGAATAACTATAAAGCATGAACTTTTTCGAAGACCAGAAGGAGAGTGGAATGAAAGAAGACTGAACGACACGAGGCGATAGAAACCCCTTGCAAAACTTTTGAACATTGTCCTGACATACCACTTGCTCTGCACTTGGCTTTGCTGCTTTGAGTTCCACCTCCTGTTGTTTCGCAGCAGCCTTACTACCCTCTCCATCCGTCTTGGCAGGAGCTTTCTCCTCAGCCTTCGCTGCAGACGCACCAGAAGATGGACGAGAGGATTCCTTGGGTTGGGAGGAGTCTGTAGCTTTTGGAGGAGCAGAAGGCTCGCTGGGACAATGCGGTGAGGTGATGGTGAGGTTCATCAAAGTGTGATGTGGATGAGGCAAAGAGGCTGATCATACTAAAAGGTGTAAAAGTCGGCAAGTGAGAGCGTAGATAGCCACAGCGAGGATAGTCAACCTGATAGGCGCCTTCTGGCTCTCAGCTGGAGCGCTGTCTTCCCCTCTTAGAGCGGCCTGAACGGCAGCGTCGGAGTTCCCTCTAAATAAAGCAATGGTTAGACAAGAAGCATGAAGGTCTAATTTCCAGTGCCACACCGTGAGCGAGGTGTGAATAAGGTAGGAGAGACTGAGAGAGCGAGAGAAAGAAAGAGAACGAAAAAGAGACGTACAGTTTGCAGCGGACAGTCAGCAAGACGGTAAAGGAATTATCGCTAGCATAGTGATCCTCACACGTAGCACCACACCCAGCATATGAGCTAACAGTTAATAAACACCGAAGGACTAAAGCGAGAAAATGCCAGCAATAGTTCATAGAGAAGCAGACTTACGACTGTGCTGCGACTGCTAGCAGCTGTAAGAAGGCATTCGTCTTCTCACTCTCCAGTCCCGCCACAATCTTAGCCGGTCGAGCTTCCACCTGCACCCCCAGCTGCGCACTGACGCAGCGTATGATCTTAGTCAAGAAGGCAATCTTCGTATCTTTGTCCTTATTCGCGGACTCCAGTTCTGCCTCTGAGAAGAGTCCCGCTGCGAACCCCGTAACTCGTGTGACTTCAGTGACGATGTCCTGAAGGAAGCGGAAAGGAGGTTTTCCTAGGAGCTTCTCTGTCAGTTTCGGCGTTGTAATAAGCTTGCCCAGCGTCTCCTGAGTACGAGGAATGTCGCCATTGCACTCTGCAATCTATGATACTAGCGTTAGCAGTCACGTTCCTGGTGTCCGTCTTCTAGACTAATTCAGTCTGTCTTCTTTCGGCTTGTCCCTTCGTACTCTCAATCTTACTGCCTTATCTTACTCTCCACGCTCTAGCGAAGGGCGCTCATAGACATTATCCCCAATTTGTTAAGCGACTTCCTCTTCAAATATACGGGCCAAAGCGTTAACTTCACCTGAGAGCCAACGCCGCCACTAGGCTTCTTGGCTGTGGCAGGTTCGTTTGAAATGGCCTTGCTTTCAGCCACTGGAGGAGGCGCGGAAGCGGATTTATTCGCCTTAGCGGCTCTTTCTTCTTCCTCAGCCCTTCTTGCCTTCGCTTCTCTCTCCTTTGTCTCCCTTTCCTGTTCCTCTGCCCGTTTTGCCGCGGCTCTATCCTCAAGTGCCTTTTCTTCTGCCCTTCTTGCAGAGTCTGCCCTTGCTTTGTCCTCCCGTTCTTTTTCTTCCGACTGCTGCTGCTGCGTGGCTGAGGTTAGAGACCATGAGGAGGAGGCTGGGAGTAGAGTTGACCCGGCTAGCACTGCTAGCGTACCTTCTGCGGCCTCTCCTTGTCTTCATCACCACCCTTACTCTCTTCCCTCTTAGCTTCGCTTGGAGCAGCAGAGGGCGGTGCACTCCCTCTTTGACTTTTCTTAGGTGCGGGTAGCTCTCCAGGTTTGGCTCCCGCTAAGGTTCGCCTTACTGCTTCTTCATTGTCTGTGTCTGGGTCTGAGGCCACCTTGGCTAGAGCCTAGACCAGGCATCAAGACAGAGAGAGCAAAAGAGACGACCATAGCAAAGGGAAGCGTAAGACTCCGTTGTAATGTGGAAAGGTGAGGCGCTGGATGTGACGGGGAAGAAGCAAGCTGCGCGATTTCGCTAGGCCAGAGAGGTAATCCCTCGAGGAAGGAGCGAAATGAGTCAGGAATACCGACGCCAGGAGAATGAGTAAACTTCCTGGGAAACGTTCTAAACTTGCTGATGCGCGGTCGAGAGTCATCCAGAAGTGCCAGGTCTCCCTACCTGGAGCCAGATGTTAGTGTTCTCAGGTTCTGCACCGGCGACGATCTTGCTTGGCCGACAGTCAATGGCCTGGCCCGTGCAAATTCCGACAATGTCTATGGCCTTCTGTAGAAAGTTGAGCTTGGCCTGTTTGTTCTCCTTGATGGCCTGCCATGATGGTTAGGGTGAGTATAGACTGTGGCTTCTTCTCTCTCTCTCTCATTCTCTCTTGTTTGCTCGTTTCTTCTCTTGTTCTCCCTCTCCCTGAGGCAGGGCAGAGGTAGTGACCTGTATCTAAGAAGAGCACTTCTTCCCTCTTCTTCAAGAGAAGGGCTGTTTGCTGATCTCTCTCACTCTTATATCCCTTGTTTTTGCCTGCAGCACTTCTCTTCCGTGATCGGGCGGCAGTACCTCTGTGTCCAACTCTTCTGGAGTGAACAGACCCTTTGTGAAGCCCGTGCTTTCAGCGACAGCAGTGATAATATCATGCAGAAAGCGGAAAGGAGGCTTGGAAAGGAGTTTATCGTTTAGCTTAGGCTTGGCGAACAGGGGCTGAAGAAGTTGCTGAGTCTTTGGCGTCAGCTGCTCTAGCGGCTCCATTGTTGGTCCTGGCTGCACTCAGCCCCAGCGATTGATGTTCCTGTGCGAATTTAATAGATACGTTGGGTGGGAGAAGAGGGTGTCAAGGTCATCAAAACCTTGCTGTCTCTCAGAACTTTTGATAGAGACGGCGCAGAGGTAACGAGCTCCAGACAAACAGATGCAGCAGGGTTGACCGCCGTGTTCAGAGATAGTTCGAGACACCGCAGGACAGAAAGTAGGAGAAAGAAAGAGATACACAGATAGACAGAGAGAGAGAGAGACAGAGAGAGAGAGAGAGCGCGCAGCTTGCAGCTCGCGGTCTTGGACGATAGGTTGAGTGATCATCAGTGTCAAGAGGACGGGGCGAAGCGACATTCCATAGGAACCGTTTCCCAGTCTATTCTGTAGGGCCAACTAATACAAAGGAGATGACCGTCAGCGTTAGCGGCTTCCAGATGCCTGTTCATCTAAATCAATCGATTACTAAACTGGCTGTACAAAATGTTTAGTTACCAGACTAAGGTAACCATTTATAGATCCGCTATTTGATTATCTGTCTCACCTCTTCGCTAGGCTGTGGGAATTGATAGTCCCCGATCCATAAACCTGTAACCACTTCCTTCAATTGGGGGCACTGATCCTTATACACCCTCTAAGCTCTCTCTCTGACTCTCTCTCTCCCACTCCTCTCTCTCCATAGCTCTCTCTGTCTCTCTCTCACTCATTCTGTCTCTCTCTCTCTCTCTCTCTCTTGTTCTCTGTCTCTCCCTCTCTCTCTCTCTCACTTCTTCCGCTCTCACTCTCTTTCTGTGTGTCTCTGCCTCTCTGTCTCTCTGTCTCTGTCTTTCTCTCGCTCTCTCTCTCTCGCCGCTCCTCTCTCTTTCTTCCTCTCATCAAGTGGTCTCTGCCTTTTGTCTCTTGGGTCATCTTCACGTCAAGCTTGAGTCCAGCAAGGTCCACGCTGACTCTCACGCAACATCGCGGTGCATCTGAGCTCGGCTCCGTCAACAGAGCAAGCAGCAAGCAGAAACCAGGCGATCTCTTGTCCCACAACGGCCTTTGACCTGTCCCGTCTATTTTTTAGTCAGAAGGCTAAGACCGATGCATTCGTAGAGAATTGTCCTGCGCCGCCAAGGACTGGAACAGACCGGAGGAGAAGACCGGAGGGGAAGAAAGCAGACGACTGGGTTTTCTCTTCTATTTCCTTTTGGTGACTCAGTATCGTCGGCTCGCCAAGTGTACGATATACGACCCTAAAGCAACATGGCTTGGCTCTTTGGTGTCGCTCTCTCCGTCACGGCGACAGTATGTGGTACACTGGGGAAAGTGCTGATGAAGCTGAGCCACAATAGAGGAGGAGATATGGTCATTTTTGCTTTCGCCATCAGCCTCGTGATGATCCTAAACCCCTTGCTGGACGCTATGAGCTATGGATATGCTGCTCAGGTGCATTTCGATTGTCCTATTTGCTTCTCCTCTACCGCGAGGCAAGAGACATTCTCGCCTTTGTGCCTTATCCAGGCATCTGCTCTACTGCCACTGTGCCTTTGCTGTACTTTCGGACTTTCTCTCTTTCTCTCTTCTCTCTCCTTCTCCCTCTCTTTCTCTCTCTCTCTTTCCCCCCTCCTCGTCTGGACCCAAGCAGATACCATCTTCTCCTAACTCGATTTTGAGTTCATCCTTTCGAACTTTGCGAAGGTCTCTGGGCCTACTCTTTTGTCCTCTGGTGGCTCCTTCTGTCAACTTTCCTCCCGGAGAGCTTTCGTTTATATCTGCCCGCCTTTAACCCTCGATTTGTCCCTATTGCTCACGCTCGCTCCTCCCATCACTGTTCCCTTTCCGTCTCCCTGTCTGCCCGTGTGCTCCTATCTGGGTACAGTCTATTCTGGCACCGATGTCCGGCTTAAGTGTGGTCTGGAACATCATGCTCTCTCCCTACCTCCTCAAAGAATCTCTAAGGACGACAGATCTGTTGGGAACACTATTCGTAGTTGCGGGCTGTGCGATCGTGGGCCTGGCGGGGAGCCATGAGACGCCAGAACATTCCACCGAGGAGCTGTTTGGACTGTTCGTCTCTGAGAGCTTCACTTTGTACATGCTCTTCCTGGCCGCTTGGATAGCTTCGGTAAGAGTAGCTGCCTCTTTTGTTTCGTAAAAGTGGTAATTAGAAGGGGGATACAAGTCCCAAGGGAGTTGTCACGGCGAGAGCAAGGAGAATAGAATGATAGCACTGAGCGCCATCTGAGGCTGATCTTTCTTGCATGTCTCTTTTTATAACTGCTGACTCTCCACTTGCCGATCAATCTTACCTGTGCCGCGTACATCCCTTGTCTCTAGCTATTCTGGATTATTAAGCAGAGATCGCAGCGGAGCCATCTTCGCCGCTTTGCTTTTGGAGCGTTGGCTGGCACTGTCGGAGGGAACCTGTTCTTCGTTAAGGTTAGTGGGTAGAACACTGTGAAGCTGAGGTTTCTGCATCCTGTCTCTCTCTTGTTTACCTCTAAGCTGTCATGTCTCTTTGTCTCTTTCGTGTCATTCGCACTAACTCCAATTTTGCCCCTTAAGCTTAGTCATCTTTCCTAACGGTTTTATCTGATCCTTTCTGTTTTCCTCCTCCATTAGGCCTTCGTCGAGTTGGCCAAGAACGGCCATGGCGTGTGGTCTGTCCCTGGAATCTACATTATCCTTATAGCTGCGCTTGTATCAGCCGGAGGGGGATTGTACATCCTTAATGCTGCCCTACGGCAATATGAGGCAATTTACCTTGTATCCGTGTACCAAAGCTTCCTTATTATTATAGGTAAGCCGGGGAAGAGGAGTCATGGCACTTAACTGTTCTGTCCAACTGGGCATCTCTAGTATCCATCCATCTGCCTCTACGGCTTTGTCGATTGATACCATCTCCCCATTGTACTAAGGATTGGTCGGTATATTGTTTAATCTTTGTTTCAAGTCTCTCATAAACAATCTGTGGGTGCTTCCAGCGAGGGAGGCTCGTCCCACTTTTACCCTTCTCGGCTGGCGAGACGCGACTGTGCATACTCACTGTTGTCACACCCTCTCTCGGTGCATAATCTGCTAGGCGCCGTCTCCGGAGTGGTCTTCTTTAATGAGCTGGATGGAATGTCTGCAGTGAGAAGAGTGGCTTACGTTTGCGGCCTATTCACTGCCATAATCGGTATTCGCGTATTGACTACCAGTGATGAGCCAGTTAGACCTGACTGCGTTACCGAAAAGGGTTCAGAGGTAGAACCTCTGCTGCCTAATGGTCACAGTCACGGCGACGCGATGTTGGTTTAATGGCTTCTACATCCTTTGTACTAGTAACACCTCTTCTTTCTCTTTCATTTACCTCTCTCTTCGTCCTTACGGCTCTGTATAGTATGTATGGACCGCCTGTGTATCCTAAGAGGTATGTCCTAGTTGGGCATACTGAGTACCAGTGTAAATTCTAAGCTTCACTAGGCATAAAGGAGTTTGCAGCACTACCGGTCTCCCCTCAGATCCCAGCATTCCTCTATAAACTCTCTTCTTCACCAAGCTCCTGCTGCGAAATCCTTCCGTCTGTCCTGTTGGCTGCCCAGTACCTCACTTCGGCGACACTGTGGCACTATCTGGGAAGCCTGTTAACAATGTCATCAGAGATTATGTTCCCAAAATAGTCGTACTTTAGGAAAGTGCTGGTTTAATAGCGAGAATCTCAACAATTCAAGCAGCTAGCTCTAGCACCAACTTGACATCGATCACACGCTTTTTATTCTACATCATCATCGCCATCATCATGACCAATGAACTCTCCGTACTCTAGGTAGAAGGGTCCACTCCATCTGTCGCTTTCATAGCTTCCCAGTCAGTTGCGCGAAAGGTTGTTGATACGAGGCGCTCCCCCTCCTTTTCCAGCTTTTTGCCCTTCTTTTTCTTAGCATACCAGTTGCTGTTTCTCCCAGCAGGAAGGGGACGAACAGGCCGTTTGTGGATCTCTGAAGCCGTCCATATATAGGAGTCTGGCCTCCCAGGTGTGTGTCGGTTCAAGTGCTTCTGCCGCGCAAAGCTGCTTAGTGTGCGCCTGGCACGAGCAACAGTCTTCTGGATGTTGGCTTCAACAACATCCATGGCTTCCGGTGTTCCTTCCATATAAACAACCCTGGTATTCGGATTGCCAGGATGCCCATCATCTTCTTCTTGCTGCACGGTGATTCTCCGCATGCCAGGAGCCTGCTGCAAAGATTTAATATTCTTCCATCCTTTCGCACCAATGATTCTGCCAACCGACTCCACCGGCACATACAGAGTGCGACGGGAATGCACAGCAGCCTTCTTCTTTTCTTCTTCTTCTTTCTTCATCACTCGTGTTGTGCTCTTATGTTGACCCTTCTTCTGTCCAAGTGTTGCATCCTTGTCTTTCATTTGCACGCCTTTACTCTTCTCAGAGTCCCCTTCAACACTATCATCAAAGGACGCTGAAAATCCGAAAAAGAAGTTACAATGCTGCTGCTGCTGCCGACGAAGATCATCAACAGCGCTGTGGCCACCACTCATTATTGAGAAGAATAACCTCCACCCGTGCACGGTACGCAGATACAATTTAACGTGCTAACGTGGAAAAATCGGCAGCTTATGTATAATGACAGCCCAACCTTCTAGTCCGGCGCCGGCGGAGTACTAGTAGTAAGTAGCGGTCAAGCCATCGCCTGTCCGTTTGTTGTTGCTCCGTCGCGCTTTTTGGTTTAGCGATTATTAGAAGCAATGTCCCAGGGTTGAGTTCTTTCTCTTCCTTCTGCTGCTGGTGGTGATGCTCTCATTGATGATGTTATTATGTTGTACGCTCTACTATCTCCTCCTCGCCATCATCATCAGGGGCCGCCATAGCAAGAAGAGGGTAGTGCTACTACTACTACTTCTGATGGCGGTCTTGTCTTTGCTTACTTGTTCTTCTTCATTCTCATCATCAGCAGAAACAACAGCACAAGAAGCGAAGGCTAGGACACGGCGGGACGGCGGGGTGGGACCGGGGGCCGGAGAAGGGGGTTGTTACCACCATAGTAGGCACAACATTACGGCGTTCCTTCTTCCAACTGACCAGGTTCTTTTTTTGGTGCCACTGCTGCTCTCGTAGACGCCGCAGCAGCAGCACGATGATGAGTTATTATCATCAGAAGAAGCAGCATGAGGAGGAGGAGAACAACAACAACGTCGTACCGCAGAGCTTACTAGGCTATAATAAGAGGGGCTCATGCTGTCTTCTGATGATGGTCTGATGATGGCGTTGATCAATGGGCCTGGTGGCGGCTTATTATAAGTGGAGCTGAAGAGTCAGGTGTCCAATAAATGGAGGAGGGCGAAGAAACAACGAAACCCTCTTTCTTCCTTTTCTTTGCTTGCACTGTGAAGGCAAGGCCCCCTTTCCCTCCCGGGTCAGGACCCAAGGGGCATCACAAGGCGCTTCTTCTTCCTCTTCTTGCCCAGCGTTCAAGGTACATGGACACAGTTCGTTCGTAGTTGTATTTGCGTCACTAGCGAAGGACGTTAGCGGCTATCGTAGAGCTTGGGGAGAGTGGGGAGAGGAGAAGTGAGGAGCGCACCAGTAATGAGAACTGAGGTCACCTTGTACAGCCTCTGTCTGTCTCCTTCTAGCTGCTCGGTGCTCGGTACTGTCGCCGCTTATTCTGGGTCCTCTGGGCCGCATGCTCAGCTTTATTGACCGGTGGAGCGCTGGGTAGAGCACTTGCCGCGCATCATCTTAGTAGAGCTCCACCTCGCTATTTCTTTCTTTGATTGGCGTCCGAGAGGAGCAGAGGAAGACAGAACCTTAAGGCTTCCTCCAGGCCCACTTTAATCAAGGGCGGCACGTAAAAACTCTATCACTCTCCAAGCCACCGAGGTTGAACTTTTCAAGAGTATTCATCGTTCTTCATAGTACTTGCTGGATAGCGGTGTGGACTCATAAAGTAGCCTCCCTCAGCCAGAAGGGTTGTACGTCATCAGTATGTCCTCACGCCATCTGAAGCAGATAAGGCAGAGCAAAGTCTCCGATTTCTTTGCTTCAGAGGTAGGGCATCGGAATTTGTCTTGAAGGTCTACCTCCTCTAAACCTTTAACTTAGGCACTGGCAGACTCCTCCGATGAGGGAGAATCGTTATCAACTATCCAACACAGTCACCCAGCTACCGCTGCAGCCTTTTCACTACTGGATGTAAGTCTTTGGCCGTCTTCCGTTGCTGCGTCCTCCGCAGAATAGTTATTAAGCGAGATTATGATTATTAGCTCTCAGACGCGAGCCAGATGACATCAGAAGACGATGACGAAGAGGAGAAAGGGGAGCCCATGGGAAAACGGCCAAACACTGACTCTAAGCAGAGTAGATCAGCTTCAGAGATGTCAGAGCGTCTTCATGCCCCGAGTGCAAAAGGTATGAAAAACCTTGGCTTATGGTACCTAAAGGCTAGGAAGAGACACCGGATGAGAGAGATGAGGAGGCCCAGCAAACAAGAGCGTTACTTACACCGCCTGAGCGGGAGGAGATACGCGCAAGGAACGATTCAGCGCAAGATAGGAAAGAAAGACGGTGGTTTTTGTGACGGAGAGGAGAAGGGGGAAGGAAAGGAAGAGCGAGAGCGCTACCTGCAGCACTAAACGCCATAACGTTAGAAAAAGGGTCGAAGAAACCCAAGAACAGAGGCAAGAAGAAGAAGAAAGGCTCAGATTATAATCTTACTAGCACAACGACCAGTGAGGAGATAGATGAAGACGCATTGTTAGCACAAGCAATCGTCGATAACACCTCGACCTATAGCATCAAGCCGGCTTCTTACAAGGTAAATTAGGGTCTGGGAACTCGGAGCTTTGGATCCACACTCGTACTCATAGCAGCCATCCAAGTTTTCTAATATTCTCCTTTCCTCGATCCACTTTCCATCCTTCCTTGCTGACCCCATTCGTCTTTCGGAGGTTGCGTCTGCTCTCTGTGTTATGTTGGCATCTCACCTTCCTTGTACCTTTCACGTGTTTTGTTGCCGTACTCTGATACTAGTTAACGCTGAACTGCGTGCACAATGGAAAAGACTTCCAAGTGAAGTGCCGAAGCGACGACACAGTGCTGCAGTTAAAGGACCAAATCACCCAGCATCTTGGGTTCCCCCCGACTAATCAGGTAAGCAAGATCTGACAGATTTCGCGTCAGAGAAGGCAAACAAAGCACCATGAAGAGAACAAAGAAACATCTATGCTGTGCAAGGAACAGCCACCCATCATGATATTTCGAGCTAACCACTGCATGAAGCGTTTAGTCTTCAGAGGCAAGGTCTTGGGCAAGGATGAAGAACGATTAGCAGAAAGAGGGCTCAAGAATAACTCCCATGTCACAGTCCACTTCGTGCTGAGAGCTACCAAGCAGGTGAGAGTGCAAACTCTTCTGGAGAAAAGTTGTAGGACCGAGTCATCTGTTTCAACTTATATGACATAGCGCCAAGACGCTTTTCGGCCTGTTGCCTTTACTGAGAGATATAGAAACGCGAGACTTAACTTTACCTATCGCTAACTCGTGTATGGTTGCTTCTTAGGCGGGATCCAGCCCTGATGATGCTAAGGATCCGGAGCCGTTACCTCATACCAAGGCCGCTGGTAAGGGAGAGCGC
>FLMG01001692.1:390-13076 GCA_900088475.1 Hyphochytrium catenoides
CTCTCTCTCTCTCTTTCTCTTTCTCTCTCCCTCTCTCTCTCTGTCTCTTCTCTCTCTCTCTCTCTCTCTTCTCTCTCTCTTTTGCCCTCTCTATCTCTCTTATGCCTCGTAGCGCCGGATTGCATCTCACTTCATCCGGGCGTCCTCACGCTGATCCCAGATCGAAGCGGTGGACCCTGGAGTGGTTGCACTGGAGCTAGAGAGGAGAGCTCAAAGTTAGAGAAGCAAGACGGGGACGACTCTTCACAATCTATAGAGAGACATGGCGGCAGCGGGCAAGAAGAAGAAGCAAGGGAAAGCGCCCGTAAGCCTCAAAGTAAAGAACAAGGCAGCTAACAAGGCCGTCCGCCGAAAGTTCAAGCAGCCACAAAGCAAGAAGAAAGATAATGGTGAACCTTTTTATCTTAGCGCACTTCTCTCTCTTCCCACATATACCTACCTAGTCTCTCTTCCCTTGTCCGGTCGGATCATTCTAACCTCTGCTTCCTTTCCTTGTCTTCGCAGCATCAGGCGATAAATCTGCAAGAGGACCAATGAGGGCCAAACCAGCGGGAGGCAGGGGAAGGAGGGAGCAGGTCATAGGGAAGAAAAAGATGCAGAAGAAGGAGAAAGAGCCGAAGGAGGTAGAAGAGAGGGAGGAAGAGGAGGAAGTCGAAGTAGGAGAAGAAGATATTGCCTTCTTCTCTCAAAGAGCGCCTTATTCGACCTTCTTAGAGGCCATCGACAGCAACGCCCTAGAGTAAGTAGGGAGGGACCCCAATCTTTTTCCGTTCGTTGTGTGAGGTCGACCGATTAATTTCTGCCCTGTCGTTCTGGTTCCTTTCTTTCTGTCTTTCGTCTTCTCTCTCTCTTTCGTTCTCTCTCGCTCCCCTTTCGTCATCGCGGTCTCCCTCTCCCTTCGTTTCTCTTCTTCTTCTCTCTCACTCTTCTTGTTCTTCTTCTTGTTCTTCTTGTTCTTCTTCTCTCTCTATCTCTCTCTTTGCGTCTCTGTGTTTCTGACGTTTCGTCATGTTCTCTATCATATGTTCCTGAATCTCTCTGCCTCGCAGTCTGGCCGACACTACTATGTTCAAGACTATCGCTTCTATTCTTAACTTTATTGTGACCTCAGGGCACCGACTCTTCCTTCCAAGAAAGCGCAGAAACTTCTGGACAAGAAGAGAAGAGAGGAGAAGAAGAAAGAAAAGGAAAATGAAGGGGAGCAAGATTTTGAGCTTAGGCCCCGCCAAGCTACTTCTGTCAAGGAATGGAACCAGGAAGAAAGAGTGCAAAGACTTCCCGTACGTGCCAATCTATCGCTAAGATATTGACCAACAGAATAGCGGAGAGACCCAGGCATTGACCCAGATGAAATGCTTTGGTCGAGACCACTGATCACCAACTATTGAAGTCTCAGAGAAAGGGAGATGAATCCATGCAGAAGGGGGTGGAGGCCTAGGAAGTGGGAACATCGAGAGCAAAGGCAAAGCCAAAGAATGGGAGAAAAGGGAAATCCTGGTGCTGACCATACTTGCTCTCCTCTTCTACTCTTCCACAGCTAAAGACTGCGACTGGCAGGCTGGTTCTACCTACAGATCAAAAAGGAGAGAGGGATGGACCCAGAAGGCCTGTCAAAGTTGCCAAAAAGGAGACGCAAGAGGAAGAGAAAGAGGCCGAAGAAAGTGAAAAGGAAGAAGGAGAAGACGACCTAACATCACAGTCAGGATCATCTATTTTTGAAGAAGAAGAGATGGAAGCGGAAGAAGCGACACAGGAGAAAAGCGAGAGCCATAAGAAGGTTGACTTGGTGGCTGCTCAGCGCGTGCTAATGTACCAGAAGAAAGTGCAGATTGCCAAACTCTGTGAAGAGATTCTGGAGGACCCAGAGGCGGCACTCCGAAGAAATAAAGACCATCCAAAGCAGCACTCCAAACTTCAGGTGAGTAAGATAGCCTTGCGGTGATCAGGTTCTGCGCTCTTCCATCTATCTCAACTCTCTCTCTTCGTTCTTATTCCTGGTCTCTCTTCTTCGTCGTCTTTCCCTGTACTTCCCCACGTCGTTGCTCTGCTTTTTTGGGTCCCTTCCTTTTCATTACCTCTATCCCCCTCATCTCCTTCAAGTCCATGTAGCCAGTCCATAAAAAGTCCTCCCCTCGTCCCTCCTAATATGCTGTCTCAAACCCAAGTATCGCTCTCCTGCTCTCACTCCGCTATGTCCTGTTCATCCTTCGCAGCCTTTCTTTCTATATGTTTCTCTCCTCTCCTCCTTCTCTCACCGAGTCTCTTCTAGGAATTGCACGAATTCTGCTCGTCCGAGTCAGATCTCCTCCTCGTCAAGCTCGCAATGCTGTCAGAGCTTTCCATCTTTCAGGACATTCTCCCTTCGTATCGCATTAGGCTACCGACAGAAAAAGAGTTAGAACAGAAAGTGAGCAAGGAGGTTCAGAGAGTGAGAGACCATGAACGAGCTCTTCTCGCCCATTATCAGGTAGGCAAATGTTTCGTATGCACACTTTTAGCGCCATTGACTCTCCATCTTCGCGTCTAACGCTGACTTCTAGCTCCCTTGTCGTTCTTATTCTTTAAACCTCCACATGCCTGGCTTCTTACCTTGCCTGGCTACTCTAAATGTTGCTAGTCCTTCTGCGACCCCATGCTTCTGAGCCTGCATTTCATGGGTCATCATATTTCTATCGAAAAGAAAGATAACGATTTGACTTCTATCCTTATAAAGGCATATCTCAAGTATCTGGAGGGCTGTGCTAGGGCGGATGACCAGGCTCAGTCACAGAAAAAGAAGAAAAAATCGAGAGATCAGGGAACCAAAGCAGAAGACGACGAGGATTTGGACGCCATCCGCACGCACAGCCTCGCTGTGACTGCAGTCAAGTGCATGTGTGAACTGCTTAGGTAGAATTAACCTCCTCCGGCCATCTCACAGGAATCTGTTTTGCTTATTGCTGCCCCTCCACTTCCTCAGTTCAACTTGATCGCCTCTCTCACTTAGATATATCGCTGGTCCGCCCTTGTTTCAGGTTGTCGGTTCTGCTCCCTATCACTCCCTCCCTGTCTGACCACTTCTGGCTTGACTTTGGCTAATCTCTTCTTGACAGGACGCAATACTCGTTCAACTTCCGCACGAACCTGATAAAGGCTCTTATACCCAAGGCAGAGTCTTCTTCCACAGAGATCAGTCTACAGGTGCGATGAAGGGAAGCACAGAGGGAAAGACATGACCATGACCATGAAGTTTCAGCACCATTCTAAGGGCTAATCTAGAATAGATGAATTAGAACTTGGCACACAGAAGAGAAAGGAGATAGAGAGGGAGAGAAAAGAGAGAGCGACGGAGAGAGACGCAAGGGCCGCAATAGGGAGAGAGAGAGAGAGAGAAAGAGGCAGACAGAGAGAAAGAGATAGCGAAAGAACAATAATCTGGCTGCAGATGACTTTATTAAACCCACTTGGTGCTCAAGCAGTCTCGCTCTGGCCTTCTCTCTTCTTACTTTTCACTCAACCTCAGATCATCGGCTCTGGCTCTCACTCTCTTACCTCGAATTCGGGTCCCTTATCGTAGGTCCAAAGCTCGTTATCAAAACTCTTCCGCGAAGATCTTTCCGGAGAAGTCACTCTGGAGACTGTGAAGAACATTTCTCAGTTTATTAACAGGAAAAAACTCAGGTAGGAGGAGGGTATGAGAGCGCACTACAAAGGGAAGGACTCTTTTTGAGAGCATAGACCTTGAAAGAAGCAGAACCTAAGGAAGGAGAGATAGATGGAACAGGAGAGAAAGAGAAGAGAGAAGGAGATAGGAGGGAGAGATCATTGATCAGGTGAGCTACTCTGAGCATTGGTGGTCTAAAGCCAAGCAGAAGGATATGCTGACTGAAGGATGACACGGTTGGAACTTACATTGTAACCCCGCGCGACAGAGTCAAGGAGGGCATCCTTCGGCCTCTCCTCTCAATCCCGTTACGTGTGGATATGGAGAGCGGTCAACAGGCCAAGATAAATGTGAAGAAGAAGAAGAACAAGCGGAAGAAGGCGAAGAAAGAGGGAGATGAGGTTGCACTAGGCTTAGAGGAGGCGAAAGCAACGGTAGATCAGGTGAGTACGGGTGGTTCAAGGATGATAACAAACATTCTTCCCTCCCCCATGATTATGGGGTTATCCTTCCTCCTGCCTTCGACTTCCCGCTATCTTCTCTTGTCTTGGCCTTGTGAGTTAACTGGTCCTTCCAAACCATGGACTTCTATTTCTATGCAAGTCTGCATGTCGCTCCATGCTCTCTCCTTTCAGTTCATCGCGTGCCTCACTAATGTTCTTTTAGGATGAGGTGAACAGTCGTCAGGCAGATATTTTGCAGGAGGTCATCCTTGTTTTCTTCCGCATACTTAGGAAGAGCGACGATGCGGGCCTTCTTCCCGTTGTCCTACGCGGTATGCATGTCTGACTAGCTCTCCAACTTGACAAATAACCTAGCTGTGATTGCACGCTCTCCAGCGTGGCTTTTCTATTGTTCCCGCCTTTGAACTTTATAGTCTTCACCTGCTACCTCGCAATGTCTTGTGTCCCACGCGCGCTCTTAATAAGCGCGCCATAGCACTCAGAAGACTCCAGGCCTTGTATTCTTAAAGCGTTGTCTGTTCGGATGGTTACGCTTTATCTCGTAAAGACATATCCGTGTCTCTCCCCGTTTCTGAGACAATCATCATTCTCTTTCTTTAACACTTTCTCTCCGTTGTGTAGGGCTGAGCCGCTACGGCCACCTTGTGAACCTTGACATCATGGTCGATCTTATGCATGCTTTGAAGGACCTGGCAAAAAAAGACAACCTACCGCTAGAGGCTGGCTTCAGGCAAGTTGGCCTCATTTCTTTGGCTGCCGCTTTGTGCTTTTTCCGAGAACTCTCTCTCACCAACTCTGCATTTGTCTTGCCAACTTTTACGTTTTCTTGCTGGTCCTCTGTCTCATTCCCACCTTGCAGTTGCGTCTTGACGGTATTGAACACCCTTCGAGGACCCGGACAGGAGCTGAAGATTGACGAGAAGGAGTTCGTTGACTATTTGTACAAGCTTCTGCCGCGTCTCGTTGAGCGAGGAGAGAGCGACAAAGACGATGCCTCTCTTCTTCCTTTTTCTCTGGCACTTGAATGCGTGGAAGCCATGTTTTATAAAAGAAGGGAGTACGTCATAGATAGAGTCGCCTCCTTCTTCAAGCGCCTCTTGCAGGTCGCTCTCTTTGCTCCTGCTCCATACATCATCGGGATACTGCGGATACTGCGGCTGCTATCGACTAGGTAATATGAAGACTTAGAGCCGCCCCGTCTTTCCTAGCCTTCTACTTTCCAATGGGGGATGCTTCTTCTTGAGACCTAGGCTCATCCTTACTTCTTCATGTTCGTAGCGCTTTTTCCTGACGTTGTGCGCCTTAACTCTTGCCTGCCAAATTTTTTTCCCATTTGTCTGCATGGTTAACCTCTTGCAGCCTCTGTCCTTTGCATCGTAGATATCTATATGTATATGCTGTTCTTGCCCAAAAGAACAAATCTGTAGGGTCATTTATTTGTGGGAAAAAGGGCTGTGAGATCCTTCTCGTCTTCAATTCTCTTTCTGCATGCTTCGTTGTGATTATGTCGCCTCTCTCTCTTGCTAATACCACTTTTCTTCTGATGACATCTCTTCAGATATCCTAAGATTCAACAGCTGTTGGAGGGTGAGAGCGATCGGGCGGCATCCGGCCTCTATCGACCAGATTTGGACGATCCAGAACATGCAAACCCGTATGCTTCTCCCTCCTGGGAGCTTGCTTTGCTTGGAAAGCATTGGCATCCCATGGTTAGCGCATGTGCCCTCCCATCAGCTTGCGCCCTTATCTACTTCTACTCTCTTACGTTCGTTTACCTCTCGCTCTCAAGAGCCACATACTGCTTTCCTTTTGCCAGGCGTATGGCCACCCGCCATCTGGTTCTCTTTCGCCTCCAATCTGACCCAAAATAGGTGTCATTTGTTTTATATTGACCGCCTGTGCCTACGGCACGTGCCTAAACCTCGCTCTCTATCTTCTCTCCATTCTTCTCTCCAAAGAGTTTTCGAATCGCCCTTGCTATGCCCCATGGTCTTCACTGAAGCCAGAACGATTCACCTTCTTTATCCATCCGTCTTTCTCTTCTCTGCCTTCTTGTCAAATCATAGGTGGTGCAGGAGGTTCATGACCTTATAAATCTAAAGGCTGGGAATCCAATGGAGTCCGTGACAACCATTACTGAAGCCTTTGACTATGGTAAAAACGGAGACTTCAACCCTCCACTAGAGTTGCCAGAGATACATCCTCTAAGGAGGAGAGAGCGAGAGGAAGAGAGCAAGAACAAGAGGAAGAGAAGAAGAGAGAAAACGGAAAAGGCCATAGCTTTCGTTCAGAATCCGCTTCCTGTGAGAGAATGTTTCTCATCAGAAGAGAAGACTGAGAATGAAGAAGAAGAAGAGTGCTTCAAGATCTATTTTAAAGAGAGCAAGTCCTTCAACAAGCGCATACGGTAAGTCCCGTTAGTGGCCAAGGTCCATTGTGTGAAAGCATAGGGACGAGAGAAGCGCCAAAAACAGACAGAGGATGGGGTTAGTGGATGAGACTGGTGGTAGAAAATGGAGAAGAGCAAGCTCTGTAGAGAAATGGCAATCAAGAGGAATGAGTAGACTTGAAGGCAGAGCAAGTTAAGAGGGACTACATAGGCTTGACTGTATATAACCTTGCGAATAACTTAGTCTCACTCTGCGTCCGCAGGCTTACGAAGGAGTTGGCAAGGATAAAAGCTCAAATAGCCGCTTACGAAGTGCATGCGAGGAGGGGCAGAGGTGGCAAGGGTGAAAGGAAAGGAGATGCCAAGAGCAAGAAGGGAGGTCAGCAGGCGAAGAAGAAAAGAGGGCCTGTGTAGTTGGGCCTATGGCCTTTCCTTCATGAACTATTTATCACACTGGTATCACCATTAACTGCGACCTATCTTGTCTCTGGGGAGAATTGAAGTCCAGGGACTGTGGAGGAGCGACCAAATTGCAAACACAGAAGAGAACGGAGCGGGCGAAAGCGAGCAACGGACAAAAACGGAGACGAAACAGTAGTTGGAAGGGAAGATCAGGGTAGAACCCCATGATGCTACACGTTTGGGGAGACGGCAGGGTTAAGGATTAAGCCAAGGACTTCGAGTTCGATCACTTAGCGGTGTAGACGAGTGTGCGGGGTAGTGGAGGCGTGCGGAGGGGCCATTGAACCAAGGAAACTGCAGCGTAAATTAGACCTCTAGAAGTAGAGGAACACGGTAAGAGAAAGAAATGGACTTTGCTGCTTTCAGGATAGCTATAGATCTTCACTATGCGGTAGGGTTAGGGTGAGGTGAGGCATGAAGAACGGAAAGAGTAGACGACAACAAGCCAGCTCCGGCTTCACGATTTCATCGAGAAGGAGACGAGAGAGTATGCTCTGGTGCACCATAAGCCTCTAACTCACATTACGCAACGGGGTAGCAAGTCTTTCAATGTTGCTTATCTTTCGTTATCATCTCGTTGACTACCCTCCCACACAGTTGAGTCCTCTTCTTGAAGTCTAGATATCTGACACGTTATCATACCCCATGTTTACCTGGGCCCTCTACCAGGTACACTTGATACAGCCCAGGCCCATTCTCAAGAGAGGTGGGCTGAACATGGAGGTTCTGCTTTTCCAAGACAAGAGACAATCGAAGATAGATGCACAAGATAAAGGAAAGAGCACAGGATAGGATCCGCTAATGCGCGGATAAAGAACACCGGCGGCTTACTGCCACACATCCTAGTATAGACTGCATGTAGACATCATTATTAGCTACAAGCTCAAAGGAGTATCTGCAGATTCCGGAGAGCTCCACAAGGTCGAAGTGCACACATTTTGAAGCTTTTGAAGCTTTTGCTGATTTTGTTAGGTCTGGTTATCAAATATAGATCGAACGTAGATCTTCATTTTGAAGCTTTCGCTGTGAAAGTATAAACAAGAAACATTCCTTTTCCGTTCTATTCTTACGATTTTATCTAAACCAGGCCATTTAGATTGACAAAATACTTTTCAGCAAAGCTTTCATAGATGCTTTGGCAGGAGGTGAGGGTGTCCTTATTTACGTGAGACAGACCCACTGGAGCACGAAGAAGAGTGAGAGAAGATATTACATTAGCCAGAGGTGGTGAGGGTATTACCTGTCCACCTGGAAAGATTACAAGGAGACAGAGGATGAAGAGATAGAGGGATGTCTATAGAGACATGTAGTGGGAGATTGCTTAGACTTCTCTTCACGCTCAAATAATGCATGCGCTCCGGCTAAGAAAGAGACGGAGAACGCCAATAACAGTCCATAGTCCATACAATTTATGCTACAACTGTACCGATGAGTCAAGAGAAAGACCGACCTGGTACAGCGAGAAGCAGTGCTACATGCGATACCGTCTCTGCCAACACGCCCTCTCTGCCCAGCTTCTCCGTCTCTCATACCTTCGCCATTGCCGACGAGCTTCAGTTGCTTTGAGATCTGCAGACCAATGACAGTGTTGACTCGCTGCTGCATCGTAGTCTGGAGTCAAAAGCCTCAATACTTTTGAATTGGCTCTTGAGGGCGGCATCTTCCATCAACTCATTCGTCTCACCTGCTGCCAAATCTGTGTCTGTCTGTCACTCTGGACCTTCTCCCGTACTCTGGAATCCTCTCCTACCTCCGATTGGCCGGGGAGGCCTAGTCTGTCTTCTCCTGTTTTTTCTTGCTCAACATTCACCTAGGAAAGAGATACAGGTAAAACTGAGCTTCGAGGTTTTTCGTCGTTAACAGACCGTCTTACGGTATACCCTAGGATGGCTTCAGCTGCATAGCGTATCAGTCCAGCCTTTAGCCTAGTATTTTTGTTCTGGCTCTCTTTGGGTGGTGATAGATTTTCTCCCGCCGGTCTCCTTCGACAAGGCGCGTAGCTCTTCTTGCATTCGTCGCTCTCACGCTCGCTCTCTCCTTAAACACCTTCAGAGCATATGAGCCATGGGAGGTGGTCCGGACGAATGGATTGCCACTCTAATGAAGGGCGAGGTCATTGAAGAGCTTGACCTCAAGAGAGTATGTGAGATGGTAAGCAACCCCTTTCAGTTAGATGCGGAGAGAGTGAGTGGCATTCTACCTGGGCGTCTATACGCTCTTGACGAAATATGTTGCTGTCTTAGTTGTCCCTATCCTCTTGCTAGTCAAGTCTTGTCTGGCTTCGCCTTATGCTTGGGCCCTCACTACTGATTATGGACAACTCGTCATTCGTGTTTGCTGACTACTTCACGCTCTCATCGTCTCTGCTATGTGGGGCACAGGTCAAGGAACTCCTGATTGAAGAGTCAAATGTTCAGCCCGTTAGAAGTCCCGTTATTGTAAGTATGGCGAGCAAGAGCAAGGCTCGACGGGCTTTTCGCGTCTCCCCCTCCCCACTCCTCGTCGCTGCGCCCCTGTTCTGTATAACGCCGCCTTCCTTCATTGTCTCACGCTTGTCGCTGTTTTGCAAGCCGGCGTTCTTCATTCATTTCTTGCCCTACCTCTAGCATCTGAACTCTTCGCCTCTTTTCTTTCTTCTGCAAGGTATGTGGCGACATCCACGGACAGTTCTATGACCTGCTCCAGCTTTTCAAAACTGGCGGCAACATTCCAGAAACCAACTACGTGTTTATGGTAAGGCAGTTGCATCTTCCTTGCGTCAGCTCCCTCCCTGCACTCGCCTCAGTCTTCAGACTCTAGTTGTGTGCATATGGCGGTCACTTATATTCGTTTTGGCGCTCTTTGCTGTTTTAGAACTATACGAAGTGTTCAGCATCTGACCTACGGTCCATTCTTTCTCTCTTATCTGTGTCTCTCTTCGGGGGCTGTTGCCCTTCCGGACTGTCTTTCTGTCTTCTTCTTTACGGATCTGGGTTTTGCTTGTTGAACGTTATTAGGGAGACTTTGTAGATAGAGGCCACAACAGTGTGGAGACCTTTGAGCTCCTTCTATGTTTAAAAGCGAGGTGAGCCGTGTACCTCTTCCTCCACATTCCCCAGTATTATCCTTTGTCAGTCGGCGGTATTCCCTTGGAGTCAGGTGCTTTTGACGTCTTGTCACTTCTTAGTATTTGCCCACCACTGGCAATGGGCTTTTTAAAGGCATGCTCTTAGCTGTATGTCACTCCTGAATACCGGTCTTCTGACATTAGTATCTCTTCTGTCTTTCTTAGATATCCTGAGAACATCACACTGCTTCGGGGCAATCATGAGAGCCGTCAGATCACTCAGGTGTATGGGTTCTACGATGAGTGCCTCAAGAAGTATGGCAATGCCAATCCATGGAAATACTGCACAGACGTTTTTGACTATCTCAACTTAGCGGCGGTGCGTTCCACTTCTCCTCTAAAGTGTACCTTCATTTGACAAGTCTCTCGCTGGGTTTAGAGAGTTCTTTGCCACGTATCTATCCGTCTTCTCCCCTTTCTTTTGCTGTCTATCCTGTTATTCACGTCGACTTTATTTATCCCACCTTTGATGTCTGGTTGCCTTCTTCCCAGCTACTTAGTCATTTATCTTTTCTCCAGCCTATGGGCAGCTAACCTCTACATTCGGCTGGTAGATTATCGATGGCAAGATTCTTTGCGTCCATGGAGGTCTCTCACCAAAGCTGAATACGATAGACCAGGTTTGTGCCTGTTCTTTCTTTGGGCCTTTATGATCGCCACCTACGTACCAAACTCTGGCTATAGAGCAGCACACTGTCCGCTCTCTTTTCAGCAGTCGTGAACTCGTTCTTGGCTTCCCTGCTACCATCTCTCATGGTCACTTGGTGTCAAGTCCTTCTGTCTGCCGTCAAAACTAAAATGTGGCTAGTGCCCGTTCCTCGTTTTAGCTCCAACAACTGGCTCACCTTCTGGCTCTGTCTTCCTAGATCCGCACTATAGAGCGCCAGCAAGAGATACCTCACGAAGGCGCCTTCTGCGACTTGATGTGGTCTGACCCAGAAGACATAGAGAAGTGGGCACTCAGTCCCAGAGGAGCGGGTTATCTCTTTGGTTCAAAAGTCACATCAGAGGTCAGGATTGAATTGTTGCAATCTTTAACTTATTATATTAATTCGCGATCTCCGTTTCTGCTTAGCCTTTACTCATATCAGAAGCTCTATTTGTCGAGACTTTTGCCTTGCTCCTGTCTATTGCCATAGCCTCTCTCCTCTTTGACACGCATCTGCCTGCTACTTTGCAGTTTAATCATATCAACGGCCTGGAGTTGATATGCCGCGCGCACCAGCTGGTGCAAGAAGGGTACAAGTATATGTTCCCTGACAAGAACTTAGTCACCGTCTGGTCAGCTCCGAACTATTGCTACCGATGCGGGAACGTTGCTGCCATCCTTGCCTTTGATGAGAATCTAGAGAGAGAGTTCAGGATGTTCCGAGAGGTGAGATGACTCGTCTGTGCTGTATACTCTTCTGCCTGTGGCTGGTCATCTGGGGTGTCGATGGCCTTCAGTCTTCCTCTTTTGGTACTTCCACAAAGCCATGGTTGTCTACCCACTGTCCCTAGTTATAGCCTTGGGTGCTCTAATGCGGCAACCAGTGCCGTCCTTATTGCGTTATTTCCTGCTTTCTCCTCTTATAATGGAGAAAGAATCTTTGGAGCTGCCCGCTCTTGAACATAGCTTGACTCATCATGTTCTGTTCTCTGAGCTGAGCGGCGCCTTCAGATTATCTAACTGCGTCTCGATTGTCTAGGTCCCCGAATCGACGGAGGCCACCACGCGAAGTAAAGTGCCGTATTTCCTCTAGAATTGAAGGCGTTGAGATTGGTCTGAGGTGATTGTTACGATGTCCATCCGCCAGGGTAGAATGTAGGGAAACTAATGATGAAGATTGATAGCATGTTCCTTTCCTTGGCGCATGAGGAAACTGACCATGAAGACACGGTGGAGTGATGAGTTCCCTAATTGGTTAGGATAAGAAAGCTCAAGAACGCAGAAGGGAGAAGAGACTCAAAACAAGCGTGCTATCTCACTAGGGGAATGAGCCGCGCGCGCGAGAGAGAGAGGACCATGCTAGAGGAGGACCGCCGCTCTTCTCTGCTGCCGCGGCAACCCCTTTGGCTCCTTCCTATTATTCTTTTCCCACTCTCTCTCTCTCTCTCCTTTGCCGCTGTAACCTAAAGGACTCGTGGGCCTTCTGTCTCCCTCTCTCTCTCTCTTTCTCTCTCTCGCGCGCGCGCGCGACGCGCGCGCGTCCACTCTCCAACAGTTCCTCTTGCACTCAAAATGACTCTTCAGTCAGCCTCTCCTGCCCTTTTGCCAGGGCGACTATCTTAGGAAATTCGCAGTCCTAATAGCTTGATAGGTTCTTTGATTGGAAGGGTTTATTACCATTAATGCGACGAGATCGGAACACCTTCCTAGGTCTTGAATACTTCATTGAGACCATGAAACGTTCCTCTTTACAATGCTATAGAAGGGGTGATTTTGAATCATTCAGGATTGTTTCCTTCACTGTTCCGGTAACGGCTACATTTACTGAAGCCATTCACTTATTTCTTGGTTCTTCTGTTCAAAGTCTCCCCCTTCGCCATCTCTCTCGCTCTGTTTCCTCTCTTTTTTGGTGCTCTTCTGTCTCTGCGTAGCTCTCTCTCTCTCTCTTTCTCTCTCTTTCTCTCTCTCTCTCT
>FLMG01001693.1:0-63745 GCA_900088475.1 Hyphochytrium catenoides
GAGAGAGAGAGAGAGAAAAGAGAGTGAGAAAGAGAAGGAGAAGAGGGGGTGAGAGAGCGGGAGAGAAGAGAGACGAAAGAGAGAGAAGAGAGACGAAAGAGAACAATGTTGCCTGAAGGCGGCGCAGGAAGCTGGTGGGCATATATACTATGCTCACGACTTTCTCTTGTCCCATTTCTCTCTCCATTTCTCTCTTCTCTCTTTCTTTCATCTACTGTGTCCTATCAGGAGAGTACAAGTTCGCTTCTGGCGCCATCTATCAGGTGACACCGCTGAGACTCCTTCCGCCAAAGGGTCTCTCCAGACCGCAGTTCTCTCTTATCTTTCTCCTTCGTCCCCTTCCCTCTCCTTGTCTAACCTGTCCTCCCTCCCCAAATCCTAGTCGCCATTCCTCTGCCCCACTCTCTCTCTTTCTGTCTCTCTCTCTCTCTCTGTCTCTCCTCCTCCCTCTCCCATCTCTCTCTCCGTTTCGTTCCTCTCTCTCCTCCGCCTCATCATCCATGAATGTGTGGTGCTTACTTTTCTTCCCCCGGTGCAGGGCTCATTCCAGAAGAATCTCTTCGACGGACAAGGGATCTACAGCTGGCCCGATGGGGCCAAATATGAAGGAAGCTGGAAAGAAAGCAAGTCGGTGCCTGACTTTACTCTGCTCTCTCTCTCTCTCTCTTTCTCTCTCTCTCTCTCCCTCTCTCTTTCTTGGTCTTTCCGTCCCACCCAGCTTTCTCTCTGTCTTTAGTTTTCTCTGTTATCTCACTCTGTCTCACGCTGTCTTTCTTTTGTGGTTGCCCTTTTCTTCCATTTATCTCTCCTAATGGCTCTGTTCACTCTCTCTCTCTTTGTCTCTCTAAGTCGTCTCATGATTTTTTGTCTAATGCCTCTTTCTCTTTATTACTTACTCTCTCCTCTCTCCCTTGGTCTGTCTCCCCTCTCCTTTAGCTCTTCTTTTTCTTCTTCTTCTTGTCCGGTTTTCTTTTCTTTCCCTCCCGGTCCAACCACGCTCGGGACTCTTCTTCTCCAGCACGTCGTCCCCTTTCTCCTGGGGCACACGTCATGCATAATGTGACCTCCTAACTGCCAATGTCTCTTCACCTGACCCTTTAAACCGTCTTCCTTGTCTCATATCCTCTCTCTCTCTCTCTCTCCCCTGGTCTGTCTTAGGATGCACGGGGCAGGGAGCTATACGAACAGTGAGGGCGTCAAGTGGGAAGGGCAGTTCTATAATGGACGGTACAATACCGGCCGAGCCTTCGTCAATCTCCGCTAAATTTCTCTCCTGGCACTTTCTATTCTTGGAAATCGTCCTTTGTATTCTTTGTCTCTCTCTCTCTCTCCTTCTCTCTCCCTCTCTCAGAGACACACTCACACGCCTTCTCCTCGCTTGCGATACTTCCCATCGGAGAGAAATGACGCTCAGCGGAGAGTGTCTTCACTCTATTTTTATGCTTTATAAATAAATAATCGTGTTGCACTCTAGGGCTAGGGAACCCTCACAAGTCATAACTGTTCCCTGCTTGAACGGTCTCCCTCGTCTGCCGTCATCGTTCTCTCTCTCTCTCTCTTTCCTCTCTCTCTCTCTCTCATCCTGGTAGCGCTTCAAACTTTAGTCCTCTACAATCCTAATCTTCCTCCCTGTGTCATCAAGGAGGAGATGGGAAGTATGCCACTCGCTCTCAAGGAGGAGATCTACAAAGCGCTGAGCAAACGATATTCCCGACGAATCAGCCTCCCTCAGCGCCCTATAGGTTTCCTCTACAAGCTTCAACTGGAGACCTTTCTCGGCGCCATGTTCTCTGTCTCCTGTCCTTTGGTTCTCTCCGCCTGCCTGCAACCTTCTCTCTAGCAATCGAAGGTGTAAATAACCGCGGAAGATATCCTCGTTCGAAGCTCCTTCCAAGAAGAACGCTGTCACCCGCTTCCTCTCGTCCTGTACATCAGAGGGGCAGTGTCTTAAAGTCGTACAGAGGTGGTCCTGACTTGTATCTACTCTTTCTATCTCAGCCCTCTCTCGCTCTAGAGTCCATCTCTCTTGACCTCACACTGTCTCTTCCCACATCCTTGTCTCTTTCCCGTTCTCTCTGTCCAACGGTCGTGTGCGTATCCTTCCTCCTGAGTCCGTTTCTCTCTTCCAACATCTTCCTAGGCTGCTACCGCTCTACCCTTCATCGCGGCCTTCTCCCTCTAAGAGTCTGCAGGTGCTTTTCTCACGAACCAGATGGACTATGTATCGCTCCTTCTGGAGGATTCCTTGATGTAGAGCGAAGAGCTCTGAAGGGCGGATCGCGGACTGAGATAGTGGCGGAGAAATTTTGGCGCCGGAGCGTGACGGAGAGAAAATTGTCTCCTTACTTGAGACCACGTCCGGAGGACTAACTGTGCCATAGTCGATGTACCCATCGACGATAATAAAAAGTCGCTAGACAGAGTGCGGAGAGACGTCAGGGCATCACGGAATGGAAGCAAGCGCTGAGGTGAACTGATAGAATTTTAGAAGCTCTAGAGAGTTGACAGCTGTATAGAAAGCACCATTAGGTTGATGAGTAGTCTCCCTGGAAAAGAGAGCCAGACAAGGTCTAAGAGAGAAAGAGAGAGAGAGGGAGACAGAGCTTATAAATTAGGAGGCACATTAACATAGAGAGAGAGACAGCCAAGACGTCGAGAGACAGAGGGAGAACGTGGGAAGGAGCGGCCAAACGTAACAGACGCAAATTTACTGGGTTGGAATCCTTACCTGTTGGTTTATAGTGGGAAGCACCACCGCTCCTAGGGACTTGAAGGTACAGGTGAGATGCAAAGCAGAAGAGAGAAGGAAGGCACAGAGGACGGCGCTAGTGGATGGCCCAATCAAGGGAGAGAGACCAATGCCAATACCGGTACCTGGAGAACATAAGAGCAGAGACTTATTATGAAAAAGAAATGGACAGCGTTAGGGATAGAGGTGGAAAGGTAGAGTCATCAAGAAGAGAGAGCGACGACAAGAAACCAAGAAAGGACACTGCACGTGGTGATCAGCATAAAGCGTTCCGTAGAATGTTCGAGCTGTAGTTACAGCGGAAGAGCTGTGCCTTATGGGACCAAGGATCTAGCCAAAAGTCTGACATGTCTTTACTAGGAGTTGGCTAACGAAACAGAGCGACAGGCAGACCAACTCGAAGAGTTTGCCCCTTAGAAAGAAGACAGATGATATAAGAGCCAGACGGGAATCGGTTATGGTGCGTACCCACGATCGAGGAAACAATGGTCTGAGAGCCAGCCTTGGCCGTCACGTCCGCGAGGTTTTCTTGCTTTAGAAAGGACTGGTGAACCGCTGCCCGCGTAGCACTAGCAGATAACCAAGAAACATTCTTTCCTTTGAGGAAGCGATCAGAATGGCGGCATTAGCCGGTGAGAGAAGGAGTTAGCAAGAGAGATCAGTCCCTATCTTGGGGTCAACAGAAAAGAATGAAGAAATACCGAAGAGCAGAGTGAAAGCCGAGTGTTGAAGCTCACAAGCCCAGTTCAGGAAGTAAGCGAGGAAAGAAACGTCAAGCAAGCCTAAATCGAGAGAAGAAGTGGCGTGGCCATTGCAAGACAAGCGGTACTTAGGAGACTCATTCAGATCCTAAACGTACCAACATTGGCAATCGAGGCGATTGGCAGGAAATATGCTGGGAACAGCGGGGAGAGGACTTCTAGCAACGTGGAAAGGTCCAAAGCAATGGCTGAGAGAGCAAGTGAGACATCAATCTTTCCCTCATTCCTCCTCTCTCTCTTTCACTCTCTCTCTCCCTGTCCCGTCTCTTTTGCACTCCTCCGTCCTTTCAAAGGGTATGTGGCCGGCGCAAGAACGTCCACTCCTCCTACGCTATCCCAAGCTATGCTACTCTGCCTCAACCATAGTTTCTCCGCGGACCAACCCTGTCCTTTTCTCTTCAGACCCTAGCTACTTCTTCATCGGACCTTACCTGAGACCATTCTCCATCGCTTCGGATCTGCATCAAAGCGTTGGTTTACGAAGCTGCGAAAGAAGAAGGTCATCACAAGCGGCAGAAGAGTCATTAGCGCTATCCGCGGTAGCTAGGCACAAAATGCCACGAGAGAAGGTCTTTCCGCTCCACAGAGACCGAGGTATAAGGGACCCTCGAGGCCGAAGAGATAGAGGCTTGTCGCTGTCCATGTCCCTTCTTCTGTCCTTCTCGCTTCTTCTTTCCTCATTAAGCACTGCCTCTCTTTCCGCTATCTGTCTCCCGGCCATTCTCTCCCTATTAGTTTCGCTTCACTTTCTCTCTTTCGCTTCATCTCCTTCTTACTTATGCTCGCTCTCTCTCGCTCTCTCTCCTCTCCCTGTCCCTCTCCTTCTCCCTTGCGCGTGCAGAAGTCCTCTCACCTTGCGAAGATGACTCCTCCAAACTGTCCGATACCGTCCTTGATGACCCAGTTTAGCGCCGCTGCCATAGGAATAGCCCCTGCACCGAGGCCGATCGCGTAGAGCAATGACTGCATGGAAAGCACTAGAAAATGAGAGAGTGAGACAAGGAAACAAGGAAAGACCGGTGGACAACGAGAGAGGGAGAGAGAAATCCAACCTTATGAAGGGGAGACTACGGGCGCAAAAAGAGAAGAGGATGCGAGGAAGCTGAGGGGAGAGAGAGAGAAAAGAAGATGCCTAAATATGGGGAGACAAGAACCGTACCCCCGCTAACAGAAGATGCAGTGCTGGCAATCATTGTCCATTTGACGTAGGAGCCGTAGGAAGGAGTCACGGATCTTGGATAGCCCTTGGGAAGGAAATGGGAAACAGTATTGGAGAGGAAAGAGGAGACGTCATGCCCAGAAGAAGCAGAAGGAGAGAGAGAGAAGGGCAGGACAGCGTCCTTCTCTCTCTTTTGCTCTTCCTTCTGTTTATCCAAGACTGGACAGAAGGTGTCTGTCTCTTTGTCCACCGCGAATTTCAGAGACCTCTTCTTCCCGCCTGCTCCAGCTGTGCCTTCCTGCACCACATAGAAGCTGTATGCACGGCTACGCAGGCTCTGGAACCCCGCAGAGAGGATTGCAGGTGGAGGAGGAGTCAGAAGAATGCGCCGAGCAGGAGAGCGAGAGAGAGAGAACATCCTCGCAGCTGGTTCTATCTCTCACCGCCCTGCCTTTTCCCTCTTCTTGCCTCCTCGGGCCGTTGTTGCCTCTACAGTGGCAAACTCTTTCTCTCTCTCTCCGGCTTGCTCACTCTTCCGACCTCTCCTGACGCCGCCTTCTTCGCTTTTCTCTCCTTGCGGCTTGTTGCTTTGGGCCACCATTGACCTCGGCTGCCTAGGCTGGTGCGAACCCACCCAAAAAGTTCCTTGATGGTAGTCACAGTCTTCTTTCTGACTCTTCTCTTTCTCTCTCTCTCTCTCTCTCTGTGTCTCTGTCTCTGTCTCTGTCTCTGTCTCTCTCTCTCTCTGTCTCTCTCTCTCTCTCTCTCTCTCTCCCTCTCTCTCTCTCTCCCTCTTCTCTCTGGGCCACGCGGCCACGCCATCATACCGTCAACACATATCTTTCTGGCTCCACAGAGCCGCTAACGGCCATCTATACAGCTCCCCCTTGACAACAGATTATGCCAAGGGTTATGCCATATCCAATATAACTTATTATTGATGTATGCTATAGAATCTAGATTTATACTAAATATATTTGGCTTGCTACTTCTTGTTGTTGTTGTGTGACCGTTTTTGAAAAGGTGGATTGAGAGACTTCAGAACCGCTTCTGAGAGAGAGGAACGGACAGAAGGAAGTCATGCCCTTTGTCGCTGTCTCTCTGTCTCTGTCTCTCTCTCTCCCTCCCCTCTCTCTCTCTGCCCCTCTCTCTCTTATCTGTTTCTCTCTCCTCTCTCTCTCCTTCTCTCCGCTCTGTCGCTTGGCTCTGTCTCTTCATCTCTTCCCCTTTCATCTTCCATCTTCCTCCTTGACTCTCTTCCCCTTACTCTCAGTCTGTCCGTCTCTAGGATATATCATGTACGCAGACTGTCAGCCTCAACCATCAGCCTGCTCTTCTTCCATCGTCCCTCCCAACTATTGCCACCTGCATCTCCGCTCCATGAGCTCCTAGACTCTCAGCACTGACCCTTGAGTGGTGCTTCTCTCTAATGTGGGGGCTGCGTGGTGCCAACGGACACACGCTGATAAGTCACATGGCTTTCGGCTTTCAGAGACTCTTCCTTGACAGGCTCTAGCCCAACTCCAGCTTGTTCGGGATCGGAGCTCTATACCGGATGTCGTCCTTAAAGCTAGACTTCAGCCCTTCCTTCGATTGAGGGAATCGGTCATGGCCCTCGAGTCGTTGTCTCTGAAAACTGGCAAAGAAAGAGTGTATGCAAGAAAGGGAGAAGATGGCCTGGCCAATGGAGAGACGGGAGCGGATGATTCATGAGATGGAAAGAGAGAGAGGTGAATCCCGAATAGAAGGTACACTGTGCACTATCTCCCTTCAGTGCCGCTTTCCTCCCCTATGCATAATCTCTTTGCCCGCCTCCATTGTTTAGCTCTTTTCTTCTCCTTTCAACCTCTTCCCTGTTGTCTGCCCCTCTCCAATCTGCTCTCTCTCTCTCGCTGTCTCTGTTCTTCTCCGCCGTTCCTAACCTCAAGCCCCGTCTTCAGCTAAGTTTGTTCTCCCGCGGGTCATCATCCTTGTTGCAGCTCTCCTTCTCTCTTCGTACCACTGTCCCTCTGCTCGCTCCTCCTACGTCTGTCCCCCGTTTCTCTCCCTTCTTTTTCTCTCCAACCTCTTGCTCTTCTTCTCTCTATCTTCACTCTCTGTCAATTTACTTTTTGATTGTTTTAAGCTTCCATAACCCTCTGAATCGCCCTCTGTGCTGCAAATGGAATCTTTCTGTTCTTTGTGCCCGATCTCCTCTCCTCTGTCAAGTTTATTTCTTCGCACCATCTTCCACAGTCTCTTGTCTCTATCTCGCGCGGGCGGACATTGACTCCTCTGTGTTGCCAGATCCGCTGGTGGTGGAGGAAGCTCGTGCAGCTCTTCAGGCGTTAGAAGAGAAGCTCCCATCGATAGAGACAGAGCAGGATTTCTATGCACTTCTGACAGAAATAGTAGACAAAAGGAAATCGTGTCCTCCGTCCTCTCCAGCGAGGGATAGAGAGAGATGGGTCAATTCTCTTTCTTTTGATGAGAGAGTTCGAACAAGAGAGCCACCTGCTAAGGAGAAGAGAGTATGGGAGGAACATGACACACGAGAGAGCAGAAGGGAAGAGGATAGAAATAGAGCGATGCCAGCCCACCCTCCTTCTCTTGGTTGGGTCTTCCTCAAGGACCAGGACTCAATGTCTTCCTCTCCACTCAATCCACCCAAAGACAGAGAAAGAGCCGGAGAGTTTGCCCTGTCACGGACCCAACAAGATGACCGGTTGGGACAGGAGAGAGAGGCGCAGTCTTCCCGCCCTGGACAACCCTCTTTCTCTTGTCGGCTGCCGAAAGACCGAGCAGGACAAGCATCTCGCCCCTTGAGGAGCGAAGAGAGCGCAAACGCGTCTCTTGAGCAGCGGGTGGAGTGCGTTGTAGAGTCAATCCAGCGCCAGCTGTCCCTTATGCAGGTGTGCACTCCGACCTCCTTCTTTGATGTCATCTCCTCTCGACTTTCTCCCCGTCTTTGTTTCTTCTTTCATCTACATGCAGTCGCCATCCGAGTGATTGTCGCTCCACTTTGCTTAGGTTTTGTGAGGGGAGCTCTTCCTTTGATCTCAAAGTCTGCCTGGTAATATCTCTTTCCTCAGCGGACAAATCTGTCTTTCTTATGCACAGGAAAGACGGAATAAGACTCAGGCCACATACACTTCGGCTCTGTCCGAGCTTCAGGAGCAGCTTGTAAAGGGTACCCAAAGAAGCAGGGAGGACGATGTAAGCCAAGAGAAGGGAGATTGATGCTCCAGCCTCTCTCTTTGACTGCCTTGGCTATCTCTCTCTCTCTCTCTGTTTCCCTATCTTCCCCCCAACCCCCTTCCCTCCCTCTTGCTCTCCTCTTGACATATGTACGCATAGCTACGCCCACATCATGCATCACGTATTGCTGACCTTGGGCGCTTTCTTCCATCAGTCAATGGCTGTACGGTCCAAGGCTAGGTTTAAAGGCTCTGAGGGCAGTTATGACACAAAAAAGCGAAGAAAGAAGCCTGTCAAACTTCGAGGAAAGAGAGAGGAGAGAAGTATGGAAGATACTGTCTCTCAGCGATTTGACCGACTATTACGGCGTCAGAGAGAGTCTATAGCATCTCCTTTCTCGGAGCAGACGCCGTGGAGTCCGTCGCCCTCTTCCGTTAAGAGCCTGTCTTCGTCCTCCCCCGTCACTTCTCTTCTCCCCAGGCCCCTCAAGAGTGGGGTTTCCAGAAAGAGGACCGCCAATACGCCGGTGGACAGGAAAATCGGAGCATTATTTCTGAGAGATAAAACAACTAAGGGAGAAAGGGGAACGTTGGAGAGATCCGAGAAGGTCGACTTGCAACAGGATGCAGAAGAAACTTCTTTGGTATCTGAGCTCTCAGATTTCTCGTTCTCTCGTGACAATGAGGGAAAAAAGATAGAGGATAGTCATGGGGAGAATGACAAGAGCAAGGTGAACACTGATTTCAACAACTTGGGAGAGGCAGTAGCTTCGTCTAGGTCCCAGATAAATGAGGAGAGTAAGAGAAAAGGTTCGTCCAGGAGTGCAGGAGAGGAGGAACGACAGATTGGACCAGAATCTCCTCTCTCAGACCCAGCTCCACCTCACGGCACTATTACTGCAGTGGACGGCGGCCCAAAGCCAGGAAACGTCTCTCAAAAAGAGGAGAATGAGCTCTTAGATATGTCATTTTCTCTCCCTGTCTCTCTGCCTTTCCACTCTGCCGCCTTACGTATGCCCGTAGATCTAGAAGAGACAGTGGTCTTGAGGTTCTTCATCCCACCAGAAGAACCAGTTCATGAGTATAGGGAAGAGGGCAAAGGTGATAAGACAGACGGCGAAAGAAGAGAAGAAACAGAGCAAGTCACCGCTTCATCCCCTACCTCGCAAGGGAGGATGTCCAAGAAGGAGCTGCCAACGACTCTTGAAGGAGGACACAATGCCGCTGAAAATCCAAGATCAACGGTTTTCCATCTAGACGCCAGCGCAGAAGGTAATTTACAAATACATCGCGACCAAGGGGCAAGTGTAGAAGTAGAAGACACTGGAGCCTTCCTGGCATCTCGGCTTACGGCGGGGGAACCTTGGATGGGGAAGGGAGAGGCGCACGATGCGGAAAAGTGGCCCTCTTACCCAAGAAGTAATGGTCTAGGTAGAGAAGTAAGGATGACGACAGTAGATACCCAGCGCCAAAGAGAGAAAGGAGACGGCGCACAAGGACCAAGACATAGAAACCCCGGAGCCGACAGGGAGAAGCAGACAGTGGCAGGAAAACTAGAAGGAAAGAGAGACGAAGTGCAGGGAAAGGAGCTGTTTGAGCTGGACCTGAGCAGCTTTGATATAGGTAGCCAAACCCTGGAGAGTCGCGGTGGAGAGCTGAGGATCTGTTAAGCGTCTTGGTTTACCTTTCTTTCATGATATTTATAACCAGTCCCTCCCACCGTCTCCTATTCCCAAGATGACATATAAAGAAGGAAGAGCAGTCCCCGTATGGCTAGGTCACATAATGTATCACTCTCTTGGCTTTCTCTCTCTCTCCTTCACTCTCTCTTCTGGCCATCTCCGCAGAACGTGTGGCTTTGACAATCCGCTCACTCAGAGTGAAGCAGACTATAACATTCGGATTCTTTGCGCGGTACGAGTCTTGACGTGGAGGTTTTGCAGAAGAACAGCCTAACGTCTTGGCCTTCGGGCAATGATCAGCCCGTCCCTACCTCACTATTATGTGACACTACGGGCATTTAGCTCTCCATATTATCGTGGCCGTTGGCCGCGGGGTCTTTCTCATCTTCCTCCTCTGGAGCTCCTCGCATATGTAGAACGTTGTTGCACCGTATTAGCACTTCGCCCAGGTTAGCGCCAGTGAACTGTCCATTAACATACTCCTCCGTGTTAGCCAGCTGAAGGTTCATGTAGGAGTCCACAGAGACTAGAAAGCCCTTGTATTCCATGCCCCACTTCAGCTTGACAATCACCTTCTTGCCTGTGAGCTGCTGCAGGAAGGGTTTGGGATTGACGATAATGCTAGACTGTGGTTGTGAGAACCAACAAGAAGACTGTTAGCTGTGACCAGCCAAGCATGGACTCTCGTCAAACAGCGGAATCTCTCTTACCATGATGATTCTAATCAAGGGCTTTGACTCTAGGTTTCCTCAGCTTCAGGGCTTCGGCGTCGATAGGGGCCGTTACTCGTCAGCAGCTTATAGCACGAGCTGAATGCGGAAGTCTCAGTGAGAGGCAGTTGGCTGCAGATTTCTGGTCTCTATTTTGAAGCTTCATCTGAAGCTTCCAAGCTCTCGCGTGCCGGAACCACAAACAGATACAACGCCCAAACAGTGATTACGGAAAGAAATTCTTACAGGGCGAGACTAAGTAGTGATTAGACCTATCCCATAGTTAAATTATTGTGAATCCTAATAATACTTTGGCGTGATTTCCCTCAGGGCACCGTGGGATGGCTCCTGGGGTAGGTTTGGAGGTTATTGCGGATCTGAAAATCTTTGAGATGCGTCTGCCTGGACTTTGAAGATCCTGTGTAAGGGATGTGAGAAACCCACTCCAGGCATCTACCAGGACCCTGGCCGGGAGCTGCTCTAGAGAGTGTCATATCGCGCTAACATAATGCCATTCCGACCTCTCCCCAGCCCTTCCCATCTTACTTACGTGGTGCATTCGCCGCGCGCGCAGAACTCTGCCAAGACCACAAATCTCTGCGCTCTCCTTTACCTCTCAGCTTCGCTGAACCAAAAGCAAGATGCGTCATAAGAGAAACACAAATCGTAATATAAATGGAGCTCAACAACAAGAGCCATCAAACAATACCGAAAGGAATGGGCCAAACACCCCACCACCTGAGGGCACAAGCCCACCAGGCGAGACTGAAACCAACAACCCGCCTACCAGCGGTTGCACAAGCACCAGCGACCCCGAACTCCACCAATTGCAGCGAGTATCAGATCCTCCAGCAACCTTGGCGGAAATGAGAAGGGCTCTGCTGACCATTCAGCGAGACAAAGAAGAACTCTCGCAAACACTAGCACACAGAGTCTGTCAGTTTACTGAGCTCTTTGAGCAGATGAAAGCTGAAAAGCAAGGCTTACAAGAGAAGCTCAACCAAGCCAATTAACAACCGTCAAACCGTACAGACCAGACAATAAGGCACGACGACCTGCCTCCCTTCGTGAGTCGGAAGCAGACGATGATGAAGCCAATACGGTGACGTTCATTCTCTTTATTCAAAACTTCAAGGATACCATCAACAATACGCACCCCCACCTAACAGATAGGTGCGGTACTGTCTGGTCTGTACGGTGGTTTGACGGTTGTTGATTGGCTTGGTTTAGCTTCTCTGCAAGCCTGGGTCTCAGCTTTCATCTGCTCAAAGAGCTCAGTAAACTGACAGACTCTGTCTGCTAGTGTTTGTGAAGGATCTTCTTTGTCTCGCTGAATAGTCAGCAGAGCCCTTTTCATTTCCGCCAAGGTTGCTGGAGGATCTGCTTGTCTCGCTGCAATCGGTGGAGTTCGGGGTCACTGGTAGGCGGCCTTACACCTGAGCATAATCGAGACGAGGAACGCACCTGAGAGGCAGTCACCTAACAGTGCTGTGACGGCCTGTTAAACGACAGTATCGTACTCCTCAAATGGCCGCCAGAAATGAAGAGGTTGTAAGACGGCCGTTAAAGATGCGAACTATGACATGGAGGCGGTACTTCCTCATCAAGGACACATTAAGGGGAATTCCGGATGCCGGGCAGCTCATTCGATGACGATCTCAGTCGACGTTAGCAATGCTAACCCACTTCTGCCACTCTTAACTAAAGACGGCCGAGTACTGAGACAGCGCTCACCTTGGAACCTCGTCTGTAACATGGTAGAGTAACGGTATATACATTTTTTCTCTTTGTTATGAAAACGAAGCTTTTGTCAAGCTTTGGGCCTGGGCTTTATGTGTTCCCTGCCAGCTTGATCAAGCAAGTATTCCATCAAAAGCACTAGCGTTTTTCATCCTATTATCTTTTGCTTTCTAGTTGTCAAGGTTGCACAGCAGTGCCGCGCCATTCAGCACCCACTTTGCCGGGTCCTCCTTCGTGTCTAACTCAATGGCTACCACGAAGTTGGTCGATAGTCCGGTGGTAGAGAGCACTCCTCTGCGCACTGAAGTCTTGTACACTGGACAACTGTAGCATTGAGGGTTGCGCTTAGGGTTCACGGCTGGTATGAAGTGTACCGGCGGGAGCAGCTGCAGAGTTTGGTCCAATATTTTGCGGCGGATCCAGAGATGTGATGAGAAAGAGACGGAAGGCGTGGATGAGAGAGCAGCAAGGATTAGGAGAGCGTGACAATACAGGGTTTCTTTCGATGAATGCTCGGTTCTCTCCGTCCGATCACTTGTCACCACCTGTCTACCCTTTCTTACCCATTCGTCTAGCCACTCTGTCTCTAATGGCCACTCGCTCACATCTCTATATTGGCTATCTCCTCTACATTCAACCGGTCTCTACTTACCGTGTACAGCTCACTAGGCTTGGAATCTTTCAACAGACGCTCTTCCTCATCATATCTCGCTCCCTCTAGCCAGAGGCCATAGACTATGACACCGTCCTCTGGAGCAGGGACTTCTTCCACTGCCACCTTGCCACTGCTTCGGCGTAGGTCAAGAATGTTGAAGGTAAAGGCTAGCGTGTCGATTGCGATTGAGTACTTGCGGGAGTGGTTCTGCAGGGCGCCAGTCATGAATCCCTATTTTGATTGGACGGTCAGAAGGCAAGCATAAGTGGAAGACAGAGTAGTAGCCGGGAGCCACAACGGGTGAGAAGAGGACATAGAGCGCCTGATCATGAAGCTAAGCAGCAGGGTAGGGAGAAGAAGAGTTACAAGGGTGTCTAATGACATGCCTCGGAAGGGAACGCGAAAGGAAAAAATCTTCCTATAGGAAACAACCAGACGGCACTGCACTTGGACACTCAGATGGAACACACAGAGCCACCTAGGGACCCAGTCGCCGTGCAGGTAAAAACATTCTCTTAGGGTTTAATGAACGAGCCCAGACACGGAACCAGCGTAAGGAACTAGGAAAAGAACCATCCGCACCTGAGGGAAGAAGAAGACGGGCAAAGGGAAAGCATTGGGCCTTCCTTTAACTAGCCAAGACCGCATAAAAGCCACACGGAAGAGAAGATCCTTCACCCAGGATCCTAGTCCCTTCAACGAGGCAAAGCTGACAGAGACCCATAGATCTGGGACCTATACGGACGAGCGTTAAGAAATGAACTCCGCCATACAACGAGAAAGACAGAGACACCCAGGGCCCTGCGTAGAAGACAGATTTGGAGCACGGGAAGAATGGGGATCCACGAGGTTGCCCGATCCCGGAAAAAGGAGACAAAAAAGGGGACCATTCGGGGCATGAGGACACCAGACGGAAAGGACAAGACAGAGAGGAAGAAAAGGATTAAGGGCTACTAAGCGGGAAGAAGTTCTTCCCATTGCTAACCCCACAGCAGGGCTGACAGAAATAGGAGACAATACTCAAGAGAGGGGCCAGACCAAGGAATGGACAGGCGGCGTAAGGTGACGCTGAACTTCTTTCTTTCATGTCCTCTTGCCTTGTTGTTAATGAAGCTCGTGTACATCTTATCCAGCTCCGAGCTCATCACCACGAGCCCATTGATAGCGCGACGGAGCTCAGAGAGAGAGGAGCGAAGGCGATCCAAAAGACGGTTGAACTTTTCCATCTCCTGTCTCAGGACAGTAGAGAGAGAGTCCATTACTTCTCTGTCTCCGCTTTTTCTAAGCACGAAAGTGGTGGGCCCAGCTTCACTCTCCTCCAGGTTTGGCGGCAATTGTTCCTGTCATGCGAGGAGAGAAAGGTAAGTTTCTCCTAAGAGCCTCATTTCTCTTTTCCGCGAAATGGAGACACACGACAGGGTGTTCTGCTGCGGCTCCCATCAACTCTGCTGTCTCTCTATGTCTCCGTCTCGTCATCTCCTTCTACCTCCCAGGTACCGCCATCATTCAGTCTCTGTCGCCTAGGCATACCTCAATAGCTTTTATCAGTCCTAAGACTATCTCATCTGATGTCATTCCCGTCCCGCCGCCAGACTCTCGAGGCTGAAGCTCTAGTATTGCCTCAAAAAGCGTGGAACTCTCCTTTCTTTCATATGTAATCTAAATGCGACGGGTTATTAACAAGGACTCAGGGAAGAAGACTTCAAGGACATCTCATCGTAGAAGCTCAGCTATCAGCTTTCGAAAAGGGTACATCCAAGGACAGGAGCGATAGAGAGAAGGGGAGAGTGGTACAGAATACCGGTCTCCCAAGCACCAGCAACGACGAATGCGAATGGAATGAAATGGGCTGGACACTGAGAAAGAGAAGAAGAAGATGAGAAAGGGTAAAAAGAGGGGCGTTAGCTTTCGTACGTTGGCATTTCTGTTCATTCCAAAGGTCTCTGGCTCATCTCGCGGTGGCAGCTGCTGCAGATACTCTAACGCTTCTCTATAGGGACCGGCAGAAGGAGCATAATACAAGCCCGAAGGAGAGAACCGGTATTCCTCCTGCAGAATGTTAGGGCTGCAATACTGCGAAAGAATGGAAAGGAGACAGCGACGGTCCCAGTCGTCTGTCACTCTTCCACCGTAGTTGATTTGTCCTGGAGATTGGAAGTGAACACGGGACATGAGACAAAAAGACGGTGAACAAGACAAGAAGGACAGGATAGTAAGAGAGAACGAGACAGAAAGACGACGAGTGCGGTTAGCCGCATGCATTACGGGTTTTTGAGCAACAATTAGTTGGGCAGGGCATGGTCTGTGTGAGCACATTTGTCCTGGTCTTTTCATTTGCTGGTGTCCTCCTTTCTCCCTTATCTTCTCTCTTCTCCTTCTTCTCTGGAACTTTTTCACCGTCCCAAGTTCTACATTGTCTTACCAGTGACATATCTGAGGGCATCCCAAGGGACGTCTTCCTGCTCAGTCAGGAACTTTCTTAGCCCAGCTATAGACGTCTGTAGGTCCGTGTCATTGAACTCATAGCTAATGTTCCAGCCCAGCGGGCCAAACTTTCTTCTCTCCTGCACTGTGGCATGGAAGAAAGCCAATCCGAGGAGGAGCTTCTTCCAGGCAACAAACTTAGGAAGGGCAGAGGAGAAGGACCCAGACTGCGAGAACTCCTCGTAAGTCTGGCAGAAGAGGAAGAGAAGACGAGAAACGGTCAGTGCCAATCACTACAGCTTGCCAAGTGCAAGGACAGACGGCTATAGCTGACAGCAGAGAGCAGAAGAAGATGCACAGGTAAGAGTTAGGAGATTTAAGGGAATAGTATGGCATGCCTACACAGTGATGTACGCATGAGGAAAAAGAAGCAGCAGGAGGGAAAAGCGAGATGATGAAGCGAGAAGAGGCCGGCCAGAGATACTCAAAAGAGGGAGAGAAAGTGGGAAGGAGGATAAGGAAAAGAGGAGAACCGAGAGGCTGTGATACTTTTACCTCTTCATTGTAGAGCCCTGTGAAGCTTCTTAGCAGATTTGCTTTCAAACCCTTAGGTGGCTCATTAGTTAGTTTAACACTATTCTGCAGCACCGCAACGGGGAAGTAAGCGGCCGGGAAAGAGGTCAGGAAGAGACGGAAAGCAGGAGAGAGTGCTCTGTCATCCTCTCCATTGGGTCCGCCTCCCTCTGCCAGATCCAGCACTATTTTCTCTAGGTTGGGAAGCCACGAGCGTGCAAGATGGCAGTTCTGCAAGAGAACCCACTCTCCCATCTCCCTGGACCGAGCGATCAGCGCTTCCGCGTGAGGACCCTGTCCTTGTCCTAAGCTAATAACCTATCGCGCGGCAAAGGGAAGGACAATATGGCGAGCCAAGGTCAGACAGGATCGGCCGGGTGGACTAAAGGGTAGATACGGTGTTAAGATAAATGAAGCACACAATAAGACAAAAGGAAGGACGAGAGAGAGCAAGGTGACCGGAAGAGTGAGTTGCTGAAATAGGTAGCCCCAGGACAAGAAAGGCGAAGACAAGGTAGAGAAGGACAAGAGTCGGACTCCCTCTCGACCATAAGATGTTTTACCTGGAGCTTGGAGCTGAATCCTTCTTCTTTCGCCAATCGCAGCAGTAAATCTGTGGGATCAGCCCCGGGAGAGAGGACAAACACACAGGGTGTCTGGGAGTCTAAAGAGCGATAGATTTCATTCATGGACACCTGCAGGAGGGCGAGAAGGCGAATGAGAACAGGAACACGCGGCATGAAAGAAGGTGCCACAGTGGGTAAGGATGCAGTGCGCGAGGGAGAGAAAGAGAAATGACACGTCCGTCGACTGACATACGGAGTACAAAGTACCGTTGACAGCCGCTGCCGCTGCACAGTAAGTATAAAGACGAGTCTGATAGGGCGATTGATAACACTACGAGGACGCAGACAGCACGAAAGATTGATTGGGACTTAGGGGATCCTTGAAGATTCGAGCGAAAGGGCCATAGTAGGAATTGGACGGACCTGAGGGCTTTCAGTGTACTTCTGCCCCAACGCCCGGCGTACAAATTGAACCATAGCCTCCAATGACTTTTCATCTCTCAGAGTGCGGATGAGAAGAAGGCGATGGAAGGCAGACAGCGAAGTGCTATACCCACAGGGGAGTGGAAGAGAGGAGATGTCGGGCGCCTCAAGGTAGGAAGCCCATTCATCTGTCCACTGGGTTGCTATAGACTTAGTAAGGCCTCGGAATGGGTAGATGGGTTCCCCTGGTTTCTCTGCTCCTCCATTGCCCTTCTCTCCACCTCTCGCTAGAGTTACTCTTGTCTCTAGGGCATAAAGCGTCTGCCATTGGGCCTCCCGTATCTTATCGGGCTGAGGGTTCGGCTAGCGTGGGAACAGGTAGAAAAAGAGCCATAGGCGGCCACGGAGGGGGGGAAGAGAGAGTCAGAGAGAGAGAGAAACACACCCAGGGACAGCATAAACTGAGATGTTGGTAATAAAGTGAAGGCTTAGGCTTCTCTGTTCACACGACCGATCATTTCCTTCTTGCTTGGGTCTCTCTCTCTTTTCTAGCCTCTCGTTTAATGTCTTCGTTGTAATTCGACATCTTCTAGTTCTTATGTATGCCCGTCTCTCTCTTCAGTTTAGTCCTAGAAGACCTTACCGGCAAAGCTGCAGGATCAACCACTCCTGGTCCCCTAATGAGCAGATTCCACTCTGTCTCGGAGATCTCTCCTTGATCTCTGAGGATCTGTAGGCAAATAAGAGAGGAGAAGAGGGTCTTGTGCCTCTCGAAGAGCCCTCTGCAGATGCTGAGATACATCTCATAGGTCTCGACCTCCAACAAACTCTGCAATCTCTCTTTCAGTTCCGGAGACTTGTCAGCCTTGTCCATAAAGAGAACAAAAAGCCTCTGGAAGTAAGAGAGCGAGTACTGGTACATCGGATCAATGTTAGCCATCTCTGCGATGACGAAGAAGAGAATACTTCCCCTTCTCGCGACGGGCCGGTAGTTCTCTCTCGCCTCGTTGATCTCTTTCTCAGTTTTCTCCGACTCAGTTACTCTCTCTTTGATCACTTTGGAAGTGACGTTGGACGACGCCAAAGTGTTGATGAGATTGTCGTCATCCAGGATGTCGCCCTGACTCTCTGAGATCATCCGCAAGATCTTCTCCTCAATTTCCTTCAGTTGTTTGCGGTCTTGCGCCATAGAGAGGACAAGACGGCTCTTTCTCTCTTCTACGTCTGGTCTCTCTCTCTTCACTACCTCCCCCAAAAGCTGATCTTCCAGTCCTTCCCTTGTCACTGTGAAGTTGATGATATTAACCTTGATGCATACTTCAGGCAGATAGTGTGGGTTCGAGAGCTTGGTTGAGAGAAAGAGTTTGAAGTTGGGATCATAGTCTATATCTTGGTCTCCCAAACGGATTAGCGTTCTTCCTCCTTGCTTGAAGGTAGCCTAAGAGAGCGAAAAACAAAGAACGAAGGGAGGGACAAGAATCGGGAAACAGGAACGGAGAGGCATGGCCGGCAACGATAAGAGATGGCCCAGCATTATGTCTTGCCTCACCATCGTCTTTCTCTGTGTGATCCTGTTTCTCACTTCTCATTTAACTCTTTCCCTTCCAAGACGCTGACAGTGGGGTTTCCAAAAACTATCGTCTATAAGGTCATGGCACTACTCATCCTGCCTTCTTCCTGCTTTCTGTTCCTTCTCACTCCCTCTCATTCTATTTGATCTCACCTTCTGCAGCACAGATTCCAGAGAAGGCTCCAAAGTCTCTCCTAGGTCCTCCAGCAGAAGGGGCCTTCCTACCCTAATGCAGTTCTCTACAGTCCTCAGGAGAGAGGAAGAGGACATTCTCCCCACTTCTAGCTTGAACTTAGCATTCGAGTTCTTAATCCACTTGCTCGCTTGTCCCTGAGGATCAATCATGAGAGGCCATCGCTTTCCTCTCGTCACCATGATGGCGTTCTCAACGGAGAGAGAGTCCGAAGGGAGAGAGGAGAGCTGCCATTCTCTTATCTCTACTGGATTTCCCAGCACATTGGCGAGAGAATACGTCTCTCCTGAGAAAGGCAAGGAGTTTTCTTCCACTTCTTTTTTCCAGAGCCCTACCAGCTCCTGCCTGTACGGGCCCGTAAATGCTCCGAAGTAAGAGATACTAGCCGCCGCCAGAAAGGTATCCCCAACCTAGTAGGACGGTGAGGGGAGGAGAGAAAGAGGAGGGGAAACAGTGAGCAACCAGCTAAAGTAGAAAGTGGAAGGGGCAAAAACTGAAGAAGAACATGAATAGAGAATGGAAAAGGTGAAGCGAAGAGAGAAATTGGTGAGACAGCATGGAAAAGGAAGGGAATTTGACCATTAAACAAGCCTACCAAGTTATATACGGGGAGAGAAAGCAAGAAAGGAACTAACCAAGCAGTCGATCTCCTTGGTTAAACTCTCAACAGTCTGGCTCCACCTCACTCCTTCCGCTGCCAGGCCGGAGGTCAACTTTTCCGCTCTTAGGAGTCTCTTTGCCGTCTTCTCTGCCTCTAGAGCGAGTCGTTCCTTCTCTTCGAGGGCCTTCTGGCATTCTCTCTCTAGTCCCGCCACCTTCTCATTGACAATCCTCAGCTCCTCCTGCTTTTTACTCAGTGTCCCGTTCGCCTCTGCCAGCATCTGATTCATTTCCTCCTGCGGCACAGAATGGCACAAGTTACTTCGCTTGCCCTCAGAGGCAAAGGTAGGGAACGGAGGAAATAGTAACCAAGTAGAGACAGAAACGAAGAGAGAGTGAGGGAGAGATATGACATAGACATCATTAGAGAGAGACATTCTCCGAGAGAATATGCATAAAACAAGAGACAGAGCTTTAGCTTTGGCTACCAGCTTCTTCCTCTTGGGCTCAACTTCCTTGGCTACTTTAGAGTAGACATTCATGGCGTGGACCCACATACACAGCGAGCAGGCAGCCTTGGAAACCTTTCGTACCACCTCCACTGCCATCCCTGGGTCTTCAATATACTTTTGGAGTTTCTTAAGCGTCTGGGGCGGAATGTTATCCTGTTGAAGAGAGAAGAAGAAAATGAAAGACAAGCGCAGGACGGGGAGGGCAAATGCAACGCCAAGAGTTTCGGTCCAAAGTGAGAGAGCGAGGACTGACAGAGAAAGACTGTACAAGAAGTCCCAGAGGCACCTGCTGGTGCAGACAAAGCAAAGGCCTAAAGGGTGATTTGCTCTCTGATGCGCTCTCAATGTCTCCTTCTTTATGTCCCTAACTCGCACCTACCTTATCATAAGTCTTGAGCTTGTCCATGAGATTCACTTCTCCTAGGAGCTTCTTCGCGCTGTCCCAGTCCGTCTTTACCCCCAGCAGGATGCACACAGCCTCCATGACGGTCTGCACTGCCACAGGAGGCTTCGTGAAAGATTTAACCTGCAGGTAACCAGATATGGTGGATGAGCCAACATGAGAGAGAGAATTTAGGACACCAGATGTGGAGAGATCTCAGACCTCTGTGAGATCATTCTTGCTAAGTCCATCCAGTGCTGCCACAGCGGCTTCGAGGGCTGGAAGGGCAACGTCCAAATCCTTCTGAGCGTCTGCCTGCACCGCTGCCACTTCATCCGCCTGACGCTTCACCGCCTGTTCATCCTTTGAGACTCTTTCACGGACTAGAGAGGCTTCTTGCTGGTCCTTGGCGACCTGGGAGCAGACGAGCCAGCCCGAACGACGGCATCAGTTAAGGTTTTAGGCGTTAACGCTGTGAGAACCCGACACAGGCAGACAGGGGAGAGACTGAAGAAGAGACCTTCATGAGTGGCAAGATTGAGAAAAAGAAAGGATCTGTCGCCACAGTGACAGCGAAGCGTTCTCGACCGCCTTATCGAGGTAAGACGAAGGCCAGATGTGCCGTTTCTCCATTGCTATGTTCTCTCTCTCTCTCTCTCTCGGACGCACACTCTCGCTCTCGTTGGCCTATCCATCCGTCTGCCTACTCTCACGAGCCTACCTGCTTTAGCAGTTGCTCGACTTCCACGGTCTTCAGCTTCAGCACTGGCTGGAGCTTCTCCAGTTCCTCCTGAAGCCCTTCCACCATCTTATTCGTATCCCTCAGCTTCTCCACGCCCACCCGCATCCTCTCTCGCCTCTTCTCCTTCTCCTCCCTCTTCTCTCCCAGTAAAGAGACAAAGAGAGAGATAAGATCCAAGTAACTCTTTGGCGTAGTGTACATTCTCCTCCTCAACTCTGCGTAAAATCGCTCCGCGAGGAGGGAAGAAGAGGAGTGGGCGATGCCGCTTAGTCGAACCAGCGCATCTCTGTGACTTTCAGAAGAGAGAGGCACAGAAGACAGGAATCGCTGCGCCACGGACTCTAAGGCAGATTGGGGCCAAGGCATGTACCTGAAAGGGAAAGAAGAGAGATTATATGGATGAGGTAAATGGGCCGTCAAGGAAGACTCAGGGCAAGGGAAACAGTTATAAGAAAATTACATCTCGCAACAGCGAAGCCGAAGCTCTCGACTTGGCAGGAAAAGCCAAAGGCGCACGAGAAGCAAGATGCCAGAAGAAGAGTGTAGAAAGTGAAAGAGAGAGGAGAGATAGTCGCGCAAGAGAGAGAAGAGACATCATCCTACCAATCAATGGTGGTGCAGCTGATGAGAGATGGGAACTGTCTGCATCTCACTCTCAATGCTGGCCCGACCGGTGACATACAGAGGACGATGCTAAGGTTCTCTCTCACTCTTCGCAGGAAAGAAGAGGCACACTCATCTCTGCTCCTCTCCCCTCCTCCCTCTTGCTCTCTCAGCACTCTAGACATGTCTGTGAGAATCTTTTCTCTCTCGTCTGGAGGAAAGAGGTTGGGCACCTCTCCACTGTTCAGAAGACTGTTGATGTCCTCCACGAAGGTCTCAGAGATGATCTGCGAGTCCGTAAAGAGAAACACTGTCTTTTTGCCTGTGAAGTCGTTTGGGAAAGCAAAGGAGAGAACCTTTTAGCGACCAACGTCTCTTACTATGGATTTTTTGTGTTGACTCCTCGACATTGTGTTGACTCCTCCCACTCTCTCTTCCCGGCCTCTTCTCATCCAATTATGCCAAGTTTCTATACTTCTTCTCTCTGTCCCTCTCCACCAGTCGATTCTCCACCAAGTCAACCGCTGCCTTCTCTTTTTCTGCGACTCTTCTATCTTCTATAATAAGCGCCCTGCGTAGATATTCTCTCCTCTGTGAGCGCTGCTGCTTCTAGAGCTTCAAGGTACCTTACCTTCTACTCCTGCCCTGATCATCATCTTCTTCACGTCTTCTCTAAACTCATTCACCCCGTAACCTCGACCGATCTCTAACATAAAGCAGCTAAATCCAGCCAAGAAAGAGGCGAGGCGTGTCAGACTCTGTCTCCCGCTTCCTCCGACTCCTACGAGGAGAAGAGAGGACGAGGAAGTGGAGCGCAGAGCGCGAGATATGCGGGCGATGTGCTGAATGGCGTCCGTGAAGAAAACGAGAGAGAGCGGTGAGGGGTAGGAGAGATTGTACAAGTCCAGCGCGTCGTCCAAGATCTTCGTCACCTGCAGAAAGAACGATGAGAGTCAGAAAAGAGAAGAAGACGACGGAGAGATGCGGCGGACCAGTCGAAGCCAAAGTAAGCCGATAGGAAGAAGCATTTTAAGAGAGAAGGCAGAGAGATGCGGCGGACCAGACGACTAAGCCCAAGCAAAACCCAGATGGGGAAAGAGAAGAACAGAACAGAAAGTCCTAGGAGAGGACAGTCCGTTGAGGCAGAGTGGGGAGGCACGGAGCAAGAAAGAAAAGACTGAGTTTGAGTCTTCATCATCTTGGTTCCAGATCCTCTCTTTCGCCCTCATTGGGTTACCTTCTTTACATCTCCACACTCTTCATAGGGTCTCTCATCACTGCCTGGCCGTAGAAAGTCGACAAATAGAAGAGGCTTCTTCTCGTCATAGAAAAGCTTCTCCTCATCCCACTCTTCCCCAACCCTTCCCAGTTCCTCTTTAAGGAGGCGAGTTAGAAGAGCGGAGAGCCACTTTCGGTCTTCGTCGCTAATCAGCCTGTCACTGAAAACACGGAGAGTCTCGTGCACCCATAGCCGAACCAGGACGTCCGCTGACGGGATTTTCTGAGAACAGGAATGAGATCGACGGCGAACATGGAGTGAGAAGGATTGTAGGGAGCGAGAGACAAACGAAGCGGCGGGACAGAAGGGGTTAGAAGATGGTGCCAGAGAGAGACCAGAGAGACATAGCGGAAGGACGGAGAGGATAACAAAAGTGGGCTAAGTCGAAGGAAGAGACATCGAAGGAACGGCGAAGAGCGAAGACTGAATGTAGGAAGACCGTACCGATATCATGAGCATCCCCTGGAAGACTTTGGAGACATCGCGCATATTAAAAGTATAGTGGAAACGCACAGGAGTTGGGAGGAGTGAGGAAGAGATCTTGTTGTACACCTGAAGAGAGATGAGAGAAGAGGTTCATTGGGGTGCGAGATAAGAGACAAAAAGAGCCTTAGAGTAAGAGAGACAGAAGAGTGAGAAAGCCACACGTCTCGTCGGGAGATGAGAGAGAGAGCAACTGTTAAAGGTGAGAAGCAGTGATTAGACTGTCTCTCGCAGGCATTTTGATGGACAACGAGACGAGGAAGGACTTTGGTTCCCACTCCGAAGACAAGAAGAGCTTCCCTTCTCTCCTTCCTCTCGACGTTCTCCTCTTCTTATGACTCTCCTTCTTCTCTCTTCTTCTTACCTCCACCGTAGCCTTGACAATTGCCCCTGACGTAGCCCGAACCTCAGCACTGAAGGGCTCTAGAAAGCCGGAGAGGATGCTCTCGAAAATTCTTCCCATAGATTGATCAGAAGCGGGGCGAAAGTAAAGAAGAGAGAAATGACGGAGAAAGCGTGGAGAACAAGGCGCTCTCCCTCCTCCTGGTGGTGCAGCAGCAACAAGGAGAAGTGTGTCCACTATCTCTTTCCAGAAGAGTTTCTCTCTGTCGTACACGCCTCCATACTCTAAGTACTGGCGGAGAAGCTCGATTGGCGGCTGTGCGCCGTACTCCTCCACAGCAGGAAGATTGACGTCGTCCACAAAGAAGATGACGCGAGAGGACGAGGGAGGCCCAAGCAGATTCTTTCTCTTCTTCTCGAGCTTGCTCTCCATCGTTGCCTGAGTAACAAGGCTCGAGGTCTGGGCAGAGAAGTTGATGGTAACGGGAAGGACAGGTCTCGTTCCCTCTCCTCTTGGAAGGAGAAGTTTTTCTGCCTCGTTCTCCTCTCTTGCATCATCTTCTCCCTGGGCGCCTGCGTCTCTTCCTCGTCTTTGCATCAAAGAGAGAAGGTTTTGCACGACAACAGTCTTCCCTGTTCCAGTTCCTCCCGTTATAAAGACTGGCCTCTGCTCTGAGATAAGGAGGGAGAGAAGGAAAGAGTATCGCACAGTGTCTACCGTAGGCACTAAGATCTGGAAGAACGGAACGCTCTTCTTATAGCGAAAAGTAGGAACAATCTCGCCCCAGGCTCTGAATTCTCCTCCCGCCTTCTCTCTCTCTGCCTTCTCTCCCCCTTGGTCCAGGAAGTAGTCATACACGAGGCCCTGAGATGGAAGGCTAAGGGCTTTGGAGAGGCCGAGCTCTTCCAACCAGCGCCGAAGCTGACTGTCAAAGCTTTCCCAATAATCAGAGGTAATGGTTGCGCCCATAGACCTGAGACCGCGGAGAGAGGAAGAGTAACTTTAGAGAGAGAAGACCGAAGAGAGAGAGAGAGAGAAGGAGAGGAGAGAGGAAAAGGAAGAAAAGAAAGAGAGAGAGAGAGAAAGACAGACGTGGACGACTCGACATGCTACATAAAAGGAAGGAGAATAGCCACAAAGGGTTCATTATCAACCGAAGAAAAGAAAAGATATGAAGAGTAAGAAGTTAGGATAAAGACTCCAGAAGACGCAGAACAAGCCAATCTCCCTTACCAGACGATGGCAAAGACAACGATCTTCTCCATTGCTCTCTGCAGGTTGGCATTCTCAGTTGTTTTTATGCCTCCTCTTTCCATGAGAGCGTGGACAAGAGAGCACAGAGAAGCGACCATCTGGACATCCACAGTCGACATTGCCTCTTTCTCCCTTCCTCTTCCAAGTACCCTCTCTCTCAGAAAGGAGAGTCCTTTGTCAAGAAGCTTCTCCATCAGTAGTATTATGTTAGCCCTCGTTTCCTTAGGGGCGGGAGAGAGAACTTTATCTCCCCAGGAGAGCAGGTAAGGGCGCCATCCAAGGTCAGAAGGAGAGAGAAAGACAACTCCAATCCTGCTCACAGTGGCCGGCGAGGCGACAGCGAGATCTGCGACTTCAAAGAGCATCTTCATCTCTTTTCTAAGCTTGATTCTCTCCCCGTTCGCCAGGCACAGTGTCATATTGTCGTCTAGAACCGTGTTCATGTTCTCAATCCAAAGAGCATCGATCGGACCTGCAGCAGAGAAGTAGCGCAGAGAGCAGATGCGCAGGTGCCTTGAGAAGCAGCAAGTGGATGGCACAGACAAAACATAATATTGAGGATATAAATGACAAGGTAGACGTAAGGCAGGATGCGGATGATGGATTGACACTTTCTGCGGCTAAATTGTAGCTAACTAGGAAAGGAGGGGCCACAAACCTGCATGAAGGGGAAAGTGAGAGAAAGCTTACCATCGAACACTGTCCATCTTCTTTTCTTCTCCTCTCCTGGTCCGGCCTCTGCTGCAGCTCTTCTCATGATGGAGGATGCGAGCCCGTCGTGCCATTCTTGCGTCAACTCATTAAACTCCCCATACAGCTCGCCCATCGTGATACTCTTGGGATTCAACATTTCGCAAAGGACTTCCTGATATCTTTACGGACCGATGTACAGGGAGACACGAAAAGTGGATTAGAGAGAGAGAGAGAAAGAGAGAAGAAAGAGAGAGAGAGAAAGGCACTCCGGTCCCAGAAACAAAGTTTTATGATAGAAGGTACAGGAGAGATTAATGAGGGAAAATTGAGGTGTCCTCGATGATTCTACCTCTCATCCTTGCTGTTTTGCTGCCTGAGTGTGGTCATCACGCCCTGGAGGAGGCGATAGCAAGAGCTTTTCCCTGACCCTGCAGCACCGACAAGGCAGCCTCCGAAGCGCACATTAAAGGTCTCAAAGAGCTGCAGAACTTTCATAGAGAAACTCTCTACAATCTGGAAGCCCGCTTTCGCTGTCTCAGAAGCCAACGCAAGCTGGTGGAGTCACAGACAAGAAACGAGGTCAAAGCTAGAGAGTAGAAGGCAGGAAGGTGGGATGAAAGTGTATATATACAATCCTCGCAGGGGTAGAGGACCAGTGAAAGAGACTCCACAGAGCCATTGCGAGATATGGACATCAGTGAAGCGTGTAGGATGAATCGCGGACGAGGGTATGCAAAAGTGCTGAGAGACGAGGAAGAACAGGCCCCATGTTTGTACACATATGAAGAAAGGAAGGCGAGCCGGAATCAGGAAGAAGACAGAGAAATTGAAATGAGAGCTGGCGCTGAGGCCGAAATGTATGAGAGGGGTGGATGTATAACAGAGGCGGCCTTTCCCTCCCTACCTGAAACTCCCCATAGTCATTGGCAGGGATCTTTGCTCCAGGAAACAGGTCGCTGACAATAGCGTGGAAGAGAGGAAGATCTTCAGCCAAGAACTTCGGCAGATTGCTGTCTCTCAGTGCCCGGATAAGCGTCAGCTCTTCTCCTACTCCTTCTCCCTCGCTCGCCCTCTTTAGCGCTCCCGCCATCACCAAGACGCTCTTCACTGCTCTGAGCCCATAGTCATAGTGCGGCTGCTGAGACAGCTGCTCACTGCAGAGAATGTACAGCTTGCACATCTTCCGAGAGAGAGAAAGAGCGGAAGAAAAGCCCTCTGCAAAGAGCATGATCTCCGCAATGAGAGAATAGTCTGGGACCATCATGGAGACGGGACGGAAGAGAACTTTGAGGTTATCTGGAAGCTCTGTTCTCCCTGCATACCCAGGGTTCATGGTGATAATGATGTGATGCTCTAGGAGAGGAATCGTCACTCCCATAAAGTTGATGGTACTCTTGCCTTCCAGCCGACCTTGTCGGAGAGTGAGCACCTGGGAAGTATAGCGATGGGGTCAGTTCGGTGCAGCAAGCAGATTGCATGTGGCGAGTGGATGAGGACGAGCGATCCTAGGATAGGGCAAAGTGGGCCTGAAAAGAGCACTGGAAGACAAGGAGGAAGACATGATAGAGGATATTGACCGAATGGCCTGTTACCGCATTCGTATAGAGGCACGGGATATAGGGCGATGGCTGCGAAGCAGACCCCAAGAGGTGGAGATAATAGAAGAGTCTGAAGCCGAGTGAGAAGAATTTATCTTCTGTCAGGAAGAGGCACGAAGAGAGGAGGGAGAGTGACAGAGCGACTAGAGAGCCTGGAGAGAAGTGGAAGGATTGGGAAAAAGAGAAGAAGCCTCACTTGCTGTGCGATAACGGAAAGCACTTCGATGTCTATTCTATTGAATTCGTCCAAACAGGCCCAGCTGCCCGCCTGGGCCAGACCACGGAAGAGCTTTCCCATCATCTTATAATCAATCTGGTCTGAGCAGTTGAAGACGACACACTGGATCGCTAGAGCTTTAGCCAGATCTTTGCTGCTTTCTGTCTTTCCAGTTCCGGCAGGGCCAGATGGTGCTGCCCCCAGTTTAAGTGCAAGAGAAGAGGATAGCGTGAGCCAGCAGCGGTCTGTTAGCGGGGTAATCACCAGGCGAGAAGTTGCGCCGTAATATTCGTAGCCGTATGGGCAGGTCTGTTGTGTATATAAGAGAGCGTCAGAGATCTGTCGAGAGTGTGCCCTTCTTCAGCTCTAATAGACCGCGATGATAGGGAGAAGAAGAGCTAAGACAGAATGATGAGAGATTTGAGCAGTACCAAGAGGAGGTTGTCGGGGGCGGTGTCAAGTAGGACATAAGAAAGGCGAAGGAGAGGCGTAGAGTGAAACGAGAGAGAGGAAGAAAGAAGAAGAAGAAGACCACACCGAGTCTGAGTGCCGGATTTGCACGTCATCGCTTTCCATGTTCCAATAGTAGCGCAGCTGCTGCTGCCACGCGAAGGAGCCTAACGAAGTCACCTCATCTTCGACCAGCATGCTGACTGAAGGAGAATAGAAACAAGATGCCGCGGTGAGCGAGAACGTACTGCACATACTCCAAACTTATCAAGGAATATGCAAAGGAGAAGGGAGAGAGAACCCACAACGCGATGAGGGCCCTACCTATGTCTCTAGCGTGAACATCTGTCGTGACCAGAGCCACAATAACCAGTCGCTGCAGCTTTGTCAGCTGGCCTCGAATGAGGACGATCAGCTTGTCCAACTGCAAACAAGAGGTGGCGGGGGAAAGGGGGAAGAAAGATGAAGGAATGAGTCAAGCAGTAAACCCAACGAGTTCCAGTCACTCTTCCCTGCATCTCTTCCCTGCGTCAGCGCGCTCACCCCATTCTTTACTTCTTTGAGTGTACGGCATCTCAGGCTTTGCGCCTTGACAGTAAGGATCGAATCCGCTTTACCCCTGTCCAGCAGCCTTCTTCTCCCAATCTCTCCCTACTATGTCTTTCCTCTCCCCATCCGAGCTCCTTTTTTCAAGTTACTGAGTCGAAGTGGTGATCTCATTTCCCTCTTCTTTCTCTTCCTCGGTTGCAGAGGTCTATGCTGCTCACCTCAGCCACGTTGACCTGGTACCAGGCCTTCATTTCTGTCACTGGATCCGCCGCCCTTAGGCACTTTTCGGTCCCCCGAGCCCACGTAATCTGCGCCACAGTAGCGACCACCTGGGCGGGATGCTCCAAAATCCACTCCGAGCGTGGGCGCGCATCGTAGTCAAGCAATCCAGCCTTCATCAGCTTGTGCAGGCTACTTTTCATGTTTAGTTCCAGAGCCTTGAGCCAGTCCTCGACACTTCCTCTTGCCTTAAGATTCTTGCCCAGCGGAACTCTCTCACCCTCGGCGGAGAACATTGCCAACATATCTAAGCTACCTCCAACAGCGTCTCCAAAGTCAATCTTCACAAGATTCTCAAAGCATTTCCGCAAGTGTGGCTGTACAGCCTGTGGATTCTTTGACTGCGCCAAAATCTCTAAAAGCTCATCATTTGATAGAAAGTAAAATCTGGGAAAGCTCTGCCTCTTCGTTTCCAGATAATCTTCAAGAGACTTTTGAATCTTATCGAGATTTGCATTGTGATTCTGAAACTGATCCTTCAGTCCCGGATGAGTGCAGGCAGGGAGAGCGAGAGGATTGTCATGGGTTCTCATCATGATTGCCTTCCAGGAGACATCGACCTTAGCAAAGAGCTTAGCCTCCTCTGGCAGTTGTCTCTGTATGTCTGGAGCAGAAAAGATTGTCTCCAAGTACATCCAGCTTCTCTGGACAGCGAGCCACTCGTCCAGCGTCTCCTGGAAGAGAACCAATTTCCCTCTCCAGCTTTCCACCTGCTCCTTTATAGGGCCAACAAAGCGCGATGCTAAGATTGTATTGATAGAGACAAGTGAGTCGTCCAGAGAGGCAATAATCTCTTCCATCGAGCCCAATATAAAGACTTCTTTGCTCTCTTTGTACGGTTTCACTTCAAACTCTTTCTCTACCCAGTTCTTCCTCACTTTCTCCAGCATCTCCTCTAGCACAGCCTCCTGTTGAGAGGCGACCGCGATGGCGCTAATCTCTGACGCTTGATCCATGACGCGCATCTCTATCAACTTCCCAAGTGTAAAGCTTTCCACACCCTGATGAAGAAGAAAGGGAAGAAGAAAGGGAATGTAGAAGAAGACCAGCAGTGAGACAAGTTAGAAGAGGACTGTTCAAAAGATAATGCGGGTTAAGGTAGAGCTACCTCGATGTACGTCGCTGAAGTCTCTAAGGCAGTGAGCAGACAAAGACACAAAAGGAGAGGTAGGAAGAAATGAGAGAGACAGAGACCGCGTTCTAGCTGTCTACCTTCACTTGGAAGCCCAGGAGGGCATGAATAGCATCCCAATGTCTATCCTTTAAAGCCTTATTTCTCATGTCCTGCACCACAGGCAGGGCCAAGCGGAACTCTTCCACTCTGTCTCGCAGCAGGGCGGCGCTTTGGCAGTGAGGAAGACTCTTTGACGCTTGGAAGGCAACCTTCCCGAAAAGCTGAACCTGCTTTGCAATCTCTTCAGCGTCTATATCGGAGAGACGGGTTCCCATCCATGATGAAGAGAGAGAACCCCAGGCATCGAGGCTATCCCACAGCTTTAGCTTGAGGGATAGATCGCTCTCAACCGAGAGAATGTCTTCCCATTCCGTCACTTCTCTCTTCAGCGCTCTCTGATAGTCATTGAGCTTTGATGCCTGCTCCTTTAGGCCTGCCAGGTGCTTCTGCTGCGTCCCTAAGTACTTCAACACCTCATGAATAGGAGAGAGAGAGGAAGATATCATCGGATGATCAAGTTGCTCTCGCAACTGCTGCACCTTCTTGTTAAGAAGAGGAATAGAGTCGACGATCTCTTGCGCCCATCTTCTGGCCTCTTCCTCAGCCTCTCCGTCGAACTTCACCAAACAGGTGTCCATCGTACTCACTCCTTCTCTCATGAGGATAAGCTGCTCCCTTTGCTCGTGAGGGACAGACCAGCCCTCTTCCTCCAGCAAAGTGCACAACTCTACAAAGGCTTGGATTTTCTCTCGAAGAACAGGCAGTTGGGCTTCTGCTCTTGCCATCACCGCGACCTTTTCCACAAAGGCCTCCAAAGAGGATGGCGCCGAGGCCGCAATCGGATTCACCTCGTTCATAATCTCCAGCAGCGAAGACGCTGTCTTCCCCATGTTCTTGGGGATAGATGCCTGGATGGCAGAGAGCACGCCCTTCGGAGAGGGCAGTATGGTTTCTCTGAACTTTGTGCTATCCACCCGGAAGACGCCAATGTCCGCTATCTGTGGAATATTATCAAACATTTCTGCTTGCTCCTTGTACTCAGCGATCGCCTCCCGGTAGGTACGGATAGAAACATCAAGAGGAAAGAGAGAGTCCATATCTCTTATCTTTCTCTTGTTTTCTTGATAAAGAGACATGTACTCGTCGAAAACGGACGTGTAGCTCCTGGCAGCTGAGAACTCCATAGAGATTTGATAAAGAAGATCGGCAGTCACCTTAACATATCTCTCGTTCTCTCTTACGAGCGAGAGGACGCTCTTAGCCTGGTCCATGGGGTCTCCCTCTTCTATGTTTCCGTTAGCATAAGGCATGCCTTTCTTCTTTGTCTCTCCCGAAGAGAGTGAGACAGTCTCATTATAAACCTGCAAGCTTTCCATCTCTCTTACCCTTTGATGTGTCGAGAGAACAGAGGTAGCGAAGTCCACAACGTCCGTAAAGTGCCGGGAGAACTCTTCTGGGGTAGGGATGAGAAGCAGAGAATCCCTTTCATCATCGTACTCGACCTCCAGCAGAAAGAGAGGGCGCCCATCCTGGGTGCTCTTGGTGTGGAGCCCAGCAGCAATGGCGAGAGATGACGGCCCGAGAGAAGATTGAGAGGCTCTTCTCTTGTTCACATTAACCGTGAGAGAGCGAATGTGGTTTACCGCCTCAGAGATAGAGTCGATCGACATATCGAGGAGAGAAGAGAGGATCATTTCCTCTACCAGCGTCATAAAGTTGGCGATAAAGGCACATTCTCTCCTAAGAGACGCTTTCTCCATAAATGTCATCTTCAACTCCGGATTAATCTTATTCTCCTGAAGGAAGGTATCAAAAGCTCTGTCACAGGCAGCGGAGACCAATCTCTCTATCTTCAGAAAAAAGGAGACTAGGCTCTCCACCACTTTCTCTCGCTGAAGAGATTGGGTGCTCATGAACTCCGGGAGAGTGAGGATCTTCCCCGCGTTGAATGTGGTCAGTCTCAGCGCCGAGACCTAACCGTCCAGAGTTGCAACACAAAGGCAAAAGATGAGGGTTAAAGGAAATGATGAAAAGAGAGGAAGAGAACTGAAGACGCCAGATCAAAGGGGGGGAAGGAGGATGAAAAGACTTTCTGGGAAACTGATGAGGAAAACGTCCAGAAGGAGAAGGAAGAGGAGAGTTTAGGATGACAACAGCTCTACGATATCCAACGTCCTCTAAAAATGTCAGAGCTGAGAAGAAAGAGGTTATCGGAATAGAGCGATATGAAGACGCGATAATGGAGATAAAGATGCGAGACACCAGACCCTATAAGCGACAGCTCAGAGCATGAAAGACGAAAGTGAGGATGACACTCATACCTCAACACACATGCTTCTAATGGTTAGGAGAGGAGCCTGAAGGATGGGGTTGAGAATAAAGAGGTGATTTCGTAGATGGTTCTTGGCCTTGCTGGTCTTAGAACTCCGAATGCTGGCTCTCCACTGCATGAAAGACTTGGTGATCATATATTTCTTGAAGAATGGGATCTGTGTGAGAGGACGTTGTTAATTTTTAACCTTGCTACTCATAATCGGGAATGGAAAAGAAGCCTGACATGAAGGCGAGGTCAAAGCCTGACATGAAGGCGAGGTCAATTCACGCAAACCATAAGCAAGAATAGAGGCAAAATGAAGAGGGGCATCCCAAAGAAGGAAAGGACGACAGAACGACCGCCCCTGGGTCAGAACGGAGAAGAGGAAGAGAGAGAAAGAGAAATAAGAAGGGAAAAGTGAAAGACACGCAGAGTGTAGCAAAGTGAGAAAAGGAGAGCACCAACAAGCCTATACCAACCTTCATCAGTCTCTTAAACAGCGTAAACTCTCTTTCCCATCGTCCTAGCGGTGTATAGTCGCTGGATCCACCAGTAAAATGAGTAACTCCGCGCTTACTGAAGGTAAAGTAGTTGGCAGGATCGATCTAATGGCGCACACGTGAAGAGAGACGATAATAGTTAACCCAGGCGGGAAGGGAAAGAGGAGCGACAAGCCTAAAAGGTAATGGGACCGACCACTAGCGTGACCGATAGAAAGGCAACGGAAAGAGGCCAAGGGATATGAGTGCGTGATGAGGTGAGGGTCAGAATAAATGAGGAGAAAGGCTATGAGGGCACCACAAGCACTGCTGATTAGACACGAAGCGAGCAAGCAGGACATGATTGCTCGGCACGCGGAAAGTAAAATCTTTAGACTAAGGCGATGTTCTCTCTTTGGACTAGCACCACTCCTCTGCCGCCTCCTGTCATTACCTGGTCATGGGTTGTGAGTTCAACCTGGAAAATGGTAGCCTTGGGCTCACGTACTGGCTTCAGATAGTAAAACGTCCCCTCATCCATCTTAGATACCAACCGCTCATCCATGCCCAAGTATTGTATGAAGGAGTTTGCTTCTTCAAATGTGATTCTCTTGCTTCCAGGCGCTAATTAAGCGGAAGAGTAAGTATAGGAGGTCAAAGGACATAGCCCGAGCTACGCCGGGTATAGAGCTTTAAAAAAAAAAGGCTGTGCATAAGAGCACGGACCCTTGGTGGACGATTACGCACAAATGGATGAGGGCGAACAGGGAAAGCCAGCGACCGTTCTCGCTCAAAGACTGTTACCCTTACCTCTGACATCAGGACAACTACTACCGCCCTGCTGCTGAGGAAAGTGGGAAGGTGGTGGATTCCTGCTAGCGGATTCGCCAGATACTCCGTTGCCCGCCGGCCTTTCCGACTGAGCCAATGGTGGAAATATAGTATTGACAGGAAGGCGAGAGATTGGTCAGGACCAAGATCGGCAGAGGCGATTCACTAACGGTTAAATCCATGCAAAGCGATAACGCAAAACAAAGCTAGACGAGAGGAAAAGGAAATAGCATATAAAGACATAGTAAATACTAGGAATTATTGAGTTGATTGAAGCAGAGCATCCTCAACCTCCTGCTGTCCGCCATTGTTGACCCTAGAGGGCTTCTTGTTGCCAGAGGCAGGAGAACTTTTATCCTTGTTGCTAATGCCCTGGAAGACAGCGCCCCTCTTATTTGTAAGAAGATGCTCCTGCTGACTCGTTTCCTTGTTCCCGCTAGCTAAACTCTTGGTGGCGCCATCAGCGCGAGGCTTGACTCGTTCAGGAGGCCTTGATAGCGTTTGCCGGTACAACCGCTCCTCGAGATCTGAAGGCCCTGAAGGGTCCATCTTTCCCACTAAGTACGAAATCTAACAACGTGCTCAAAGCTCTTCTTCTTATAAAGCTCCTTGTTGATGGTGTGGGGTCCACAAGCTTCAATCTCGACAGCCCTAGCCGGAAGCGTTGGTTGTCGGAGAAAAGGTTTGAGCCATTTCTAGTTGCTTCCTATTACCAGCAGCGATGCCTTACAGCGTAAGAGCGCTGACGTACGTCGAGCTTATCATTACTGCGATAGTCTCCAGGAGAGCATGAGGACAGCAGTGGGGTTACCTACAGCATTACGTATACCTACTACTTCGTGTTTCTCTCCCGCTCTCTGAATGACACTGGTCAGAGGGTGGCACTATTGACGATGCAAACAAAGCCCTGACCCTCCTTACTGACCACTTCCTCTGTCAATATCTTCCTCCTGCTGCTTCAATGCCACGCACACCATAGGCTGCAAGACTAGGCTCAGACCCCAGTCAGACCCTCTTCTGCTATCATGGTCGCTTCCAGCATAGAACTTGGTTGGCCTCAAGGCGAAGCGGCACAGACGGCGCAACCAAGCGGCAGCAGCAGCGAGGGCACTCTGGGGGCCAAGCAGAGGATCGTTTCCCCAATAATTTCTTAGCAGGAAGACTGAAACGGCACCACTAGACGCTAACGACCAGTATGGAGGTTATTTTTGCCAGAGAAACCCTGATTATCGATTACAGTAAGTGATCAAGATCGCTGGATTAGTTATCAGAGGTTTCACAGAGATTTGGCGGGAAGGGCGAGACTAAAGGTTTGAGAGGTTTAGACCGAGCTCTTCTACTCGTACAGTCGTACTCGTACAATTATGAGCCTTTTTGAGTGTTCTCGACGGAGCTTGACCGATGACAGGAGGGAGGGCCTCTCGGATGCGCATACATCCAGAAGAGGCCCTATAGAGGCGTCTTGTCTTCCTTCCCTTCAAGTAGCTCTAGAGGTTGAATGGTTTATAGGTGTGGTGCGAGTTATATGGTCAAGCCACAGATTGATGGTGTTCATCGTGGGGGCTAGCTGATGTCGATCGAGAGAGTCTTGAAGAGAGAGAGCTTTAAATATACTCCTCCAAATAGCTCAGATGGACAACGCTCGAATCTCAGCGCGGACTGGGAGTTATAGTCATGTTCCCTAGTACTTGACAGTACATCAGGCACGGCTTGTAGATTCTACTAGGACTGAGCGGAGCCATTTTACTGCGATACCGTGTGGGCTCCCTTTTTCTGATTTGAAGGGCTGGATTTAGTAACAATGGAGACAGCTTCAAGGATTGTGACCGTCGTTGCAGAGGATACTTCATCTGCACTGTAGGTGACGTCAGATTTTGATAACCGCCGGTCCGTAGACCTAAGCATTGCCTCGTGCTCGTGCGCAGTCCTAATAAGGAGAACCAGATAAGTGAGCGGATTGCTAGCGGTTTAGACAATTCGAAGACAATGAAGACAGAGGAGCCACAAGAGAAGAAAAGAAAAATCATAGACGAGAATGATGAGGGAGCTGTTCAGTCAGAAGCCGACGACAGCAAAGAGACGGTAAGCGTAAGCAGATGAGATGGGCAATGGAGGCAAATGATCCTAACCGCGTCCTCGTCTAGAACGAAGCATCAGGACCAGCTTTTGAAGAGCTAGTCGCTGCGGATGACCGTGTAGAATACCGGCTTATAACAAATGACGGCCTTCCGGATCATCTCGTCCAGTTGATGGACCTGAAGAATATCTTCTCGAAGCAGCTGCCGAAGATGCCTAAGGAATACATCGTCCGGTTAGTCTTTGACAGGTAAGGGACACAGGTTGGCTAGAGAAGAATGAATGTTGCTATCAACAGCTCATGAACCTTTTCCGCTGTTCTGATCTCCAGGCGCCATAAATCACTCGTCATACTTCGCAAAGACACTCAAAAGGTCATTGGGGGGATCTGCTTTAGGCCATTCCAAGCCCAAGGCTTTGCCGAGATCGCCTTTTGCGCTATTACTGCGAGTGAACAAGTTAAGGTATGACAATAACATGCGGCTTTCTGCGAACCAAAATTTAATAGAAAAGCGGTCAGAGGGTTTAGAGGCGTCTCATGTTGTGTTGCTAGGGATATGGAACCCAAGTAATGAACCAGCTAAAGGAGGTGGTTAAGAAGCAAAGCATCACCTACTTCCTCACCTATGCCGACAACTACGCCATTGGCTATTTCAAGAAGCAGGTAACTTGTTTGCCTAAGTTAGGATACGAAGCGGTCTCCTGACCATAGCAGTGGAAGACTTCGATCTTACGTGACGAAATAAGACGAAAAGACTGCTGGGAGAAGTGGCATAAGGGAGAGGCTGCGGCTTTGACAAGAAGGAGATTGAGTTGCCAAGAATGACTTTGAAGAAGGAGATTGAATTGTGAGAATAGATGGGGAAAGAGTGAGAGGTGGTTAGGTTAATTCCATCAACACTCGACAGAGGACATTGACAATTCCCCATCATGCAGGGCTTTAGTAAGACAGTCAGCATGGATAAAGAACGCTGGTTTGGATACATTAAGGACTACGATGGCGGAACGCTTATGGAGTGTGTCATTAGCACCCATGTGGATTACACGAAGATTCCACAAATGATAGCAGCGCAAAGAGAGGTAAGAACCAAAGTCGAGCTCCTCCAGTCCTCTTTCTGCTAATAGGTAGCTTTCGCCCTTTCACTCGCACCTCGGTTGTCCCCAGTTTTTGATGTCGAAGGTACGAGAGCGAACAAAGTCGAAGGTCATATATCCTCCTTTTGTGGAATCTCAGCATGACAAGAAGCAGTCAGATCCTTACACCGCCATCGTAGGAGTCCGTAAGTATATTGTTGCCGCCGCGAGATATGCTGTGTCTATATACCTTTTTTCTACGTATTCCCATTTCTTGACTCTTCTTTGTCGACAGGATTGGCCGGTTGGACAGCCCCACAGAAGCCCTCCAGGTACAGCGTCCGTCCGAATGGTTCTTAAATGCAGATTTAGCAAAGGCTTAACATTCTCTTCACCTTCTTACTCTAGGAGTCGTGACGAAGGTCCTATCAGAAGCCAGCTGCAGTCTCTTCTCCGGCAAATCAAGGCCCACAGTAGTTCCTGGCCCTTCCATGAACCAGTAGACGTGACGGTGGTGACGGACTACCTCGACATCATCAAGAACCCCATTGGTGAGCTGGATCACTGGTTAATAGGGTGATCGCTTCTCGCGCACCTGTGGGACTTATTACACTTTATACTACCTACTCTTGCCAACTTTGTGTGACGCGGCCTTGTCCCTTAACATTGCTGTCTCTGCAAGTGCCAAAGATGATGGCACTTAGTAATCTTTCGGGTTGTTGCCTATAGATCTGTCACTAATCGAGCAGCGGATGAACAACGATTATTATAAGTCCAAGACAATGTTCAAGGCGGACCTGCATAGGATGTGTGATAATTGCACCACCTACAATGCTCCAGAAACAACGTATTATAGGTAAGTGGCGGTTGGACACACCGGTGAGTTCGCTCTGACCGTTGACCTTCTTGGCGCAGGGCTGCGGTAGACTTGAAGGCCTTTATCAACAATAAGATCCCTGACGAAGAATAAAAGCTATGGCACCTCTCCACTGCCAAGGCGACAACAGGAAGATGGGCCCTTCCCCTTCATGTCTGATGAGCTATGTAGGGGATGTCTCTTCGGCGCCTGGAAGTCACGACAACCAGCACCAGAGCAAATCTGTGCTGCCCCCATTTTGCAAGAAGCACACCTTCTTCCGGCATACCGGGGGATGTATAGAGTTATGTGTTGTTCGACGGTAACTAATACGAAAGCACTAGAAGTCTATAAAAAGCTCAAGCAGGACGGCGATGGTGGAGTCTTCATCATCTCCTGCAGACAAATGGACGAGCTGTCAACAGTTATTCTGGAGCAAGTACAAATACGACTTCATCATTCCTGTAGTCCTCAGAATACTTATGAACCGTCACAGTCTAAGTCAAAATACTTATAAAAACTGCAATTCAAGTATTAGCGTACTTGTAAGTGGAGGTTGGAGTCGCATCCTTTCGTCGTTCATCACAAGCAGATCGCAACAATCTCCTTGGCTCTTCCATGCAAATGAAGCCTCTCCATGGACTCGCGGTGTTGACAAACTCACCCAGCAATTCGTTAACTCAGCCACAGATCACATCTTTATCCCTCGGTGAAGCTTTGCGAGAGCCAGGTGCGAGTGCGTGCTAGTGAGTAGGATCCGTCCTTTGCATTGGGCCAGGTTTATATACCTATTGAGGATGGAGTCATCTCAGAATATGACAGCAAACCTCAGCCCTCCTGCTGCTGCCGGAGAAGAGGCTAAGAAGGAGAAGAAGAAAAATCTCTTTGGAGTCATTTCAAGCACCGTAAAAAATGCAAAAGATAAACACTTGGGCCACGGCACGCAGAGTGGAGCTTACAACAAGATGGAAGATACGCCATCGGGACCGACGAGTCCACCTGCAGCTTCGGAAAACCAGTCAATCAAGCCTCCTCAGCAGCATGTGGATCCCGCTATCATAGAAGCCAAGAGAACAGAACTGCGTGCAGCACGCTTGGAGGAGATTGTTTCTTCACGAACAAACATCCTTCGTTACTTACGCAAAATAATCAGTGGAAAGTCGAGCTGGGTAAGGCTGCTGACAGTATGACCAACGAAGTGGATAATCCTAACAACAGCGCCCTTCTAAAGATGAATATTGCGACGATCAGCCAGAGTGACCTTATCTCTTACGTCGGAGAAGCTCCTCTGAGAACGAGGTACGAGTGGGACTCAGATGTCAGGACTTAATCCAACTGTAGCTAAGCTTCACTTCTGGCCCCTACTTAGATCTACAAACTTCTACTACTTGGGGCTAAGCGTGGCAAAGCTGACTAACACGAGGGCGGGGGTTGCCTTTGTGAAAGCATTTATACAGCTTATTGAGGAGTACGAATACCAGTGCGGTAACCAAGCAGTCCAGGGCATGGTAAAGTGTGATCCCTTATGCAAAATACCTCCTTGAGAAGCTAAAGTTCTTTTGGTCTTAGAAACTCCTTATGGCCAAACCGTCAGACCTGTACATCAGCAAAAATCAAGTGCAGACACCTGAAGAAGAGGCTCTCCCTGTCTATGAGCCCATCAAAGGAAGCATCAGAAAATGGAAGAACTCGGTCGTTAACGCATACCTCTTCACTCCCAGCGTCGTAAGTAGCAACGCTGCTCTTTGAATCGACCAAAAGGACCATACCATTGCCTGACGCACAAATTTTGTGTCTTGCCTCTCTTCAACTACCAGCCCTTCGCCCTAGATTACTTCCAGGTCCTCACCTCTTTGCTAGAGGTTTTGAATTCCACCTATGTTGCGCTGTTGGAAGAGTCGTGTGCAACGGATTCACACGTTTTTGATGCTGTAACACGGATTGACAACTGGATAACGGTACAGCCCACCTCTCACTCTTCTGGGCGTTTGGAATCATAACTTTTCTGTCCTGTTCTTAGATTACCATGACTTCATTAGCATGTGGCATGCTCTACCTTTCACTCTATGCTACGACTTGCTTTCTTACATCTTTTTGGGAGCCATCTAACATGTCACGAGCAGGCAAACATTATCGATGTCATATCCCAAGAGTTCAGTGAACTTACCTCAGGAAAGGCGCTTCACTTGCTAGAAGGGATGCTACCTCAGCTCTCTCTCCATCTGACGTGATGCTCATACATTCAAACCAAAACGGTACTCAACCCCTAGAAACCCTAACAGCTATAAGAGAATCGCTCCCATGTCAAGTTCCCGTCCTTAGGGTATGTGAGGGACTTGTTCCGCACAGTTGAGGCATGGGCAGTTCCTAGGTTTAACTCAAGTCTGGCCCTAGGTAGGGGAAAGACAACTCCCATCATCTATGACTCTAACGAAGAGGTCAGGCTTAGTAGTATAATTGTTAAGATCCCTAAATAAGCGAGACGTCCAATTGGCCTGGCTATCCAGAGCTTTGTCAGGAATCTCTTTTGCTGTGTTGGACAGTGCCCTCGTCCTGAAAGGTCATGCAATGCCGACTTTCTGGGCATCATGGCTGGATGCCAGGACAGAGAGTTTATACACATGGGTCGGATGCTGAAGCCATGGACGACAGCTCAGCTCTCTTCCCAAGGTAACGGTCTTAGGGACCCTCGAATGGAAAGGCCGTGTTAGCAATCCAAGGTATCCACAGTCTTCTCTCTTCAAGCACAATTCATTGCCTAACCGGGAACTCCTAGCGTGGCAAATTCGTGTCGAGGATGCCAGAAACTCCACATATCACTTGTTCGAAGTTTGAAGTATATGTCTTGACGTTTCTGAAGCTTAGGAGAATGCCTGAAGACAGCGACTTCCTGATGACGGCTTCACTCATTAGTGTCACGAGATCAATAAAGAACCAATCGTGTCTGATAACTGGATCCTTTTTGTAACGCCCTTATCTTTTGGATCTTCACTTGGTGCTCTGTTATTATGTCCACTCTCGGCATCTTGGAAGGCCATCGTCAGTCAGAATGCCACTTTCAATCTTGCAGGTCCAGGGTTTACAACGTAGATGTCGTTGAGAGCAGGCATATTGAGTCCAAGGACTAATGACAAGCCTTCATCTTATACGTGAACTTCTAAGATAAGCGCTGTCCCTCAGTCAGCGTGATGAAGTTCATTGTGCTGGGCTTGCTGACGGCAGCTAGCTGCTGGTTGGCTCTTGGTGAAGCATTGTCATGGCAATATCACTTCCCGAAAGCCTACAAGCGGCGATTACCCTTATGCCATAATCCGGAGAAGCAGCAGCTTATTGAGCTCTACAATTCCAGCAGTGGCACCCTTTGGAAGAGAAGCTGGCCTCTGTCAACTGATCCATGTCGGGACCGGGTAAGCAACAAATAAGTGAACAGTTTCAGTGACCATGACGCTACTCTCTAACATCGGCATGCCGTAGTGGTACGGTATTCAGTGCGATACGGATGGGCATGTTATTGCCATGTAAGGCTGAAGGATTGCCTCTTCCTATGGGTACTCTCTGACTCATCAACTGTTATCTTAGAACCCTTCCTCAAAATGGCTTGACCGGAAAGTTCCCCGTCATGTTTGGCTCCAAATTTGTCCGACTACGTAAACTGTAAGAGTTGCGTTGTTACTTGTGCTCTCTCTAGCCCACTGTAAGCTAACGCCTCAGAGCTCTGGTAGCGATGTTAGCGGCAACTATCTTACGGGAGAGTTCCCACTTCCTCTAGCGGCGAGCTCGAGCCTCACAATCCTGTAAGTCTACACAGCCCATGTCATTTTGCGATCTAGTGCTCTTTAACCTTAAAACCGTAGGAGAGTTCAGCAAAACTATCTCACAGGTCACTTTCCTCAAGGGTTTGTTAAGATCAAAGAGCTGTAAGTGATAATTTGACGTTGACAGTGGTGCTCTATAGGAATTCTAAGCAGCCTATGATCAAAGGAAGGGAAGTCCGTACGATCTCAAAAGAGAGAAAGAACGAGAGGAAAGGGAGTTCGAGGAGAGAGGGAGAGACAGACGAAGAAAAAGAAGACTTCAGCTTCAACAGGGAGGAGACATGGTTTCCTTATGACCTAAACGCTCTCACGTCCTAGAGATATTAGCGACAACCATTTCGAGAAGTTGTCGGCAGATGTGCACAGCGTCATCACCTCCGGCGCATTTTATGCAAGCAAACGGTGCTGCCAAGATGAACTTTAACAAGACGGACGAAGCGACAGCTCTGTCTTCCATGACACCTCAAAGGCTATGAAGGACAACAGAATTTGTTTTTTACTTGTATGACCTGTACAATAAATATTAGGAAGTCAGAGCCCCCACTTACAGGGACGCTACGACTCTAGTAGTGAGAGAAGCTGGTTCACCATAACCTCCGTCTGTGCGTCTGTCAGCCCTTCGGAGTTTAGGATAGCATTGCCGATGAGAATCGTCTGTTTCAATTCTCCAGAATTGACCCAGAATATGCCGTTGGCACCAACTGCAACTTCATAGGGGACTTTCTGGCCCAGAAGCTGCAAGACGGCGCACTCTGGGTTCATCAACCTGTACAAATACGAAGTCAGCACTCCCTGCACTTCAAGAAGCATCTTACGAGTTGATCATCACCGTCTGCAAAGCCTAGAATTTGTTCGAAACACCATTCCGCCATACAGAGGACCATAGGTTGACTCTCCCGTCATCCAGTCCTTCTTAACCGCACCTTGTGCAGCTGCATAGAGGTGAACAGAGTTGAGAGAAGCTAAACAAGGGATGCAGCTCTTAGGGTTCCTCGTCAACTCACCCATACAACTGAGCTCTGGGTCCATGTTCTTGTTGGCTACCACGACCCTGGCGTAGACGAGAGCCCCAATCTAAGGGACGAAAGAGGTTGTGTGAGGTTTGGTGCTGCAGAAGCACTATGTGCAGGAGTGCCAAGTTCTCACCTGAAGATTGGGTCTGTTCCGCTTGGTTGCTCCATCAAACGACAAGACAGGCATAATCGCCGGCGCGCTGGTGAAAGGAACAGAGGGACAGGTCAGGCCACAATGGCTACGATGCCTCCCCAATTTCTATGTCGACATCCCCTTTCCCAGTTCGTAAAGTTGGTACCTCTCCCACGCCGTTATCCCTTTTAACTGATGCTAGTGCGATTGTACTTACGATCCAGCGAGGTTAACCTTATAGAAATCTGCATTCTTGTCCTCAATCACGCCCACCACAGCATCTCCGACCGTAGGGATGTACTACGGTGCCTTTCTTTAGCAAGGAGCAGTCCACAGTCTGACGGAGAGATAAGGAAAGAGATAGCGCCATGTACTCACTCTTTTTCTGCTAAACTCTACCCAATAACGATGAGGCGGCCTATAGCGCAACATCCCAGCAGCCGTAGCCATTACTTTCCTATCGTTTTCTTGGAACAAGCCGGGCCCTACAGAGGATGCTCGTGTTAGTTGTATGAACCTGGCGTGATACATCATCTCACTTTTAATAACTCACCAAGTCGAATCTTCTTGCTAACGCGAGTAACCTTCTCGGTAACATCATCACCTGGAAGGACAAACACTGGAGAGAAGGAGAGGTCTACATTCTTTTCAGCCATCTTCAAGAAGGCTGCCGCTTGCTCTTTGGCATCCATCATTTGCAGGCCTGCCACGCGAGCTATTAGTCTCCTCCAATGTCTTTCTCCCGTCACTAGACTTACCTTCGGTTTCCTCCATATCAAATCCAGGTGGGCCGCTATTGACGTCGGCCATGAGACGATAGAGTGGCGTAGGCTCTACCGGTCGGTTTAATAAGCAGTTCTGAAGGATCACGGTAAAGCAGAGGCCACTGGCAAGCGCCCGTCACACAGGGTTAACCCGGACTAATCTACAGACGGCCACCTAGGTAGAGCTATAGTTCAATACAGTGCAATAACGGCCAGACAATGCAGAATGGGCTGATAAGGGAACGGCATCGCCACGACTCTCCGTCAAACGCCCAGCTTCCCGAGCTCTAAAATTGCTCTCAACATAATAAGAAGCTTCCGTCTGGCTTCTGAAGATCAACCAATCGCTTCCACGATAGAGCAACTTATTGACCCACATAGACGTTGGAGGGTAACCCATATTACCCAGATGTAAATGCAGTTATCGAGCAGTGATTACCTTTCCCTTTATTTATCCATCTGGTTCCTTCTGAATCTTTTATTCTCTCGTCGTCTGCTTGATGTTTTGCTCTCTCTCGCTCCCTCTCTCTCTCTCTCTCTCTCTCTGTGTCTCTCTCTCTGTGTCTCTCTCTCTCTGTGTCTCTCTCTCTGTCTCTTTCTCTCTCCGGTCTCTCTGTCTCCTCTCTCTCTGTCTCTCTCTCTCTCTCTCTCTTATCTCTGTCTCCCCCCTCTTTCTTTGTTTTTGTTGTTCCTCTCTCCTCTCTCCTCTTCTCCTGTGTGTTCCGACTCACCCACATTGTCATGCGCTGTTTGTCTCATCAATCACTGATGGAAGCGTCAGAATCCAGCAGTCCTGACCAGCATGGATTCTTCCTCTTCCTTTGTACAGAGACCAGCGCTGTCAGCGTCACCAGCGCCTATGATAAGAAGAGCTATTCCTCCCTCCTCTGCCCTGATGACTTCCTACTGTTCTTCGCTCTCTCTGTCCTTCCCTCTCCCTAGCATTCCTCACAGCACTGCTGGGAAGACAGTCGGAAGTTCCTCCAGGTGCCACGATGTTCGGCTGTTCTCTCCGCGCATGGGGAGACAAGCACGATGGCTCCATCATGCACACCTCATGATGTTGCTCAAGCGGTAAGGCGGGGCCAGTCTAATGGAAGGAGAGGGAAACTTCAAGAAGTGTCATCCGTAAAAAAGTAATAGAGACTCTACTAGACTCACGAGCCTTGCTGGCGCACAGAGCGGCCGCTTTCTTTGGCATCATAGTGCTAACAAGTTCCTTTCAAAGAAAGAGAAACGCCAGAGGGTAGTATAATAGAGACAGAAACCTCCACCTGCTTCTTGCTTGCCCGTCTCGTCCTCTCTCTCTTCTCACTGTCCCTTCACGGCGCGCTCTTTCTTGACCCTTGTCTTCCATCCCTCAAACTGAGCTAGCTCTTTGGCGTGTCCTCTTTGGGCCTGACCCGGCCTTTGCCCTGCCCTTCGAGTCAATTTATTTATCGTTTACTATCATTTCTACCGTCATATTGCCTAGTCGTCTTAGCTTCTCTCTGGGTATTGAGCTGATGGCTAAAGCCCCACCTTAGCCAGCGCTAGAGCCTGTAAATAGATGACGGTAAAGGAACAAATTGAGAGCCAGCATGGCCTCTCGGCGGAGCTTCTTCCTGACAATGAGCAGCTTGAGACATCTCTACCAACGCCTGGACACGACGTGGTCGTGGATCTGAGGGAAAGAGCAAAGTTGCATTCTAAGGAGTCCTCCACAGTGTTTGATAGAGGTGAGAGCTCCAAGCCATGGGGATGTCGACATAATTGTGGGCTTTGCTGTTCCTTCTTCTCCATTTCTCTCTCTTCCCTCTCCTCACTCTCTATGTCTTTCCCTCTGCTTCTCTCTCCATCTTTCATATCTCTCTCTCTCTCTGATGCTCTGTAAGCACGACCTCGGATTTAAGAATTACAGCGTTGATAATGCGTGAGATGCCTTATGGCGGCACGTCAAAGGTTCATTCTCTTACTCGCTATCGCTGCATGTTTATCTTGGTCTGTTTCCCTTGACGATCTGCCTTTTCCTTCGTTGTGGCGGCCTCGCCTTAGTGTTCCGAAGCCAAGACACAGGAGATCTCGCTGAACAGGATGAAGCGTGGCAGGAGCGCAGCTCGACAGAAGAACATGAGAAGCAAGACCCAAGAGCATTAAAGAATGCTTGCAGTCGTTATGTCTCAACAGTCCGTACTTTTTTCTCTCTTCCGTTCTCGTCTGTCTGCCGGCCTCGTGACCGTCGCTACGCCTTGCGTATGAGCGCAGGCATCATCCTCGCCTGTCCTCTCAGCATCACGGAGTATGCTGTGGACATGTGGGGCTATGCGGGTAAGGATCATGCACGATTTCTTGCATCTGTTGGCCTCTTTCTGCCTCTTGTTTTGCCCTTTTAGTCAGTACCTCGCCCTTTGCATAGCCAATCTCGCGCTAACACTTCCGTATCTTCGTCTCGCCCTTAACCTCTCTTCTGGCTAATCTGAATTCCTTCAACTCCTTGTGTTATATTCTTGTACCGGGGTCTATGGGGTCAACTTCTGAGCAATGAGACTAGCATATCGCTAATCTGCTTCTCCCACCAACACCAGCAACGTGGACAGCGATAACGGTTGTGCTACTTCTACAGCGAACACTAGGAGGTGTGCTACTTCTTCACTTTGCTCTTCGACTACTTTATCCTGGAAATGCCAACGCTTGCCCCGCCACGCTCTCATCTCTTCTATCTCTTCGCTTGGGCGTTGTTCGGACTGTAGCTACCCCATATCTCTCCTCTAATTAACCTTAGCTATTTCTTGCTTCCTTAAAAAATCAGGCGTTCTCTCACTGTAGAGGTCACTCTCTTTAACGGTCTCCACCCTTTCTTCCCCTTTTCCCCAATACACGCACGCTTCTTTTCTCCTCCCCTCCCCTTCCCCATTCACTTCTTCCCCACTTCTCTCTCTCTCTCTCTTTCTCGCCGCACCCAATCCCTACACAGCAACCATTCACAAGTCCATCAATCGTTTCGTCGGTACAGTTGGCGCTGCTGGGTTGAGCGCCGTGCTTGTCGTCATCGCGCTAGAGATTCCGCATACTCTCTCCCAAAGCATCTTGGTCGTTTTGGCTTGCACGCTCGTGTCAGGCCTCTCTTCCTACTATTTCTTCCATGAGACCTTCGGCAAGGCTTGGAAGTACGCATTCTTGCTAGGGAGCTTTAGCTTTGCATTTCTCTCCGTTCAGGCCGTCCAGCAAGAGAGCACTCGCGCTGTACCACTTCGAATTGCCTTCGTCGTTCTCGGTAGTGTGTTGACCTTCTTCGTTTCCAATGTTCGGCCGGACTATGCCATCGATGATCTTCATCAGCTGGTATCAGCACAGCTGGTAGGTGTAGGCTTGTCTCCATATCTCGCTTTCTCTTTATCCTCTTCTTGCACTATAACTGTCGCCTTTGTGGGTGTATAGGCTCCCTATTGGCTAACTGTCCTGACAGCAAGTCGTCATTCTGCTTGGCAATTTAGGTTGAGGCAGCAGAGGCTGTGGAGGATTACTTGGGCAGATTCTATTCAGGAGAGATCCCTGATGACCTGCATGTTCTATACAGTCAGTACTACAAGCTTGGAGGAGAGCAAGAGAGGGGGCATCAAGAGAGACTGCAGACGCAGGGGGTAGAGAGGATGCGAGTTGCATTTGCGACAAAAGCACACGTTGCAGAGTTGCTTATTCAGGCTAGATGGGAGTACTGGCGCTATTGTACTAGCTGGCGTCTCACCAAGAGGAAGGTAAGGAGACTGCGTGTGAACTATACGACCATTGGGGAGGATGGGCTTCATCTCAGGAAAATGACAGGCAAGGGAGGTCTCTGACTGGGAAGACGAACTCTTGGTCTTGGAAAGGTCCGAAGGAGTACGAGTGAGGGGAGAAATGAGGGCAATCAAGAAGAACAGAGACTGAATGCTCAACACTAAGTTGCTTTGCTGCAGCTGCAAAAGGAGCTCCTCTCCCGAAGAGTGAATGCCCTACCACTGGTGTCCCTCGCATTACGGTATGCTTGCTTTTGTTCATGCTTCTTATCTGGTGTTATTGGCATTGCCAACACGAACTCTAGATCTGGCTGTGCTTGCTCTTGCTTTTCTTAGTGTTCAACGCTGGTGTCAACCCCTCAACTGATTATAGGCGGACATTCCTCATTTATACTCTGTCGAGTTACGAGTGGCTCTTGTTAGTGCTTCTTCTTGGCACTGAGACTCCCTTGGTCTAGACGACTACCCCTCCACAATCTTCTGATATCTGTTGTCCTCCCTCTGTTACTTACCGGCTTTGATATCCCGCTCTGCAGGCGTCTTTTCTTTGCTGTACTGGATTTGGACTCAACTCTCCGTTCTGCCCGTCACACTCCTGAGATGGAGCTGCGGAATGTCTTCAGGGCTGAGTTGCAGGAGCTCGTGGAGGCCTTTGCCGGTTGCTTGCGTCGTATAGCAGAGATTGTTAGAAGGCGGGACTACCTCATCGACGAGACGTACATCAAGGTGGAAAATACGCTACCTCATCTTTCATCCAATCTCTATCTTGCCGCATGGCTTCGCCCGCAAAGCTCCGTTCATATTTTTCCACGACTTCCATTGACAGAGAGCACCCCTTACTTGCCCACCTGCCCCCGTTGTGAATACTTTTGTCATTGAAGGCGCAATGCCTCTCTCTCAGACCTACCAGATGATGTTCTCATCTACCTCTTGCCGCTCTTCACTTAGTCCGCTAAAGATGACCCTACCATGGTTGATTTAGTGACGAGTCTTCGATCGGCAGAAGAGAGACTGCGAAGCAAATTGGTGAGGGAGATGTCTCCTGAGAAAGGCTCCCTTGGTTCCCGTACCATACCACGAAAAAACTCTTGCCCGCCTTCTCCTTACAAGCGGTCAATGTCCTCGCTCTCCAGCCTGCGATGTAGACAAGGATCCTTTGACGTTGATGATGACGCACAAATGGCGGCATTAACGGTGCAAAGGTTCATCCTTCCTCATTTAACCACTTCCTATCTTTTGAGAAACATTCTGAGCGTCCTCGATATCTCTATATCAACCCCTGGATTCTCTTCATCTGATCGCAAGGATGGATCATTAAGAGAAGATGAAGATAGAGAGGAGGAAGCAGATCCAGCAGACAACAATCAGGTCGATGAGTCAGTCTTAACAGTCACAGGCCATGGGGATGCAATTAGGGCTCTGGCCGGTCTCTCCCCTGCTGCTGAGGAAGAAGAGGCTGACATAGAGTTGGGTCCGCGGAAGGGCCGTCAGAGAATCGTGTGTGCCAAACGGTATTATGACAAGAAACGGAGGGACTTGCGTGTTCTCATTGGCGCCTGTAAGGCGTCTCTTTCTCTCTCCATCGCAGCTGCGTTATCGATGGATAGTGATATTAACAGCACCTTCATGGGTTCGGTGCCTTGGGCTATCGTGCCTGCTCAGCTGTCTTTGGCGCTTATGGTTGGAGGTAGGACGGTGCCTTCTTTCCTATGTGTGCTCCCTCTTTTTCCATCTCTTTCTCTCCCCTGGCTCAGTCCCTGGCTTTGAGCGTCACCGTAATTGGTCGCTCTCGTGGGCCATAATGTCTACTCCCTCCGCTACTCTTCATTCTTGCTACCTTTCTATTAGTGCTCAATATCGTGGCTCACAGTTACTTGTACTGTCTTTTCCTTTGTATCTGATACAATCTCTTCTGCCCCACATCACCTCACCTTGACACAGAGACGGCATTGAAGTCTTTGAACTGGGGTTTAGGGACACTGATCGCTGCACTTGGGGCTGCATTGTTTGGCTATGTAACAAGCCTGAGTGGGCCATGGGCGATGCCGTTCTTGCTAGGGGCAGCTAATGGCCTCTTTATGCTATTCTTTGCCTCAGCTTTTGCAGTGAAGGGCTTCCTAGACGGTTGGAAGCAAAGTTTGACGATTGCCATGTTCCTGTTCGCCTTTCTGAGCTTCCAGTTCTATGTAGATGTCATATCCTGTAAGTGCGAGCTAGGAGACTACTTTCTCTATGGTCCCTTGGTCCGTGGGCTCTCATCTACCCAATCTGCACACTCCTCTCCCGGCCAGCAGCTGCCTCTTTACGCTCTGCCGTTTGAAGAGCATACAACACCCTTTGATCTGCTCTTCTTTTTTTAGTTTCTCCCAGCGATTCTAGTTCACACAAATTCCACGACCTCTTACATTTTCTCCTCTTCCCTCGCCATGCCCTCACAGTAAACCGGCAAGCAGCGGCGAAGGGTTTGGCTTATCGCACAATGTGGACATTTATTGGTTTTCTCCAAAGCCTGGCGATTAACAGGCTCATCCTTCCCTACTATGCCTACAACGAGGTGCATCACTCTGTATCTCTACATTCGGTATGTAGGCTGTGCTATATAGCTGACCTTAGTACTGCAAGGTGGAGCTTGCACTCCATCCTCTTGCCCATTCTATTCTTGTCTGGCCCTATTCGCCACATTGACTCCGTAGATGCTAATATAGTCCCGGCTCATCCCAGCGAGCCCTAGGTCCTGCCCTTTCAAACGCTCTGTGTGCGTATATGGAGGGGACCATCAAGGATCCGGTAGACTCTGTATGGAAAAGGCGCTTTTACGGTACCGGGCCAGATGACCCCGTCCTCAAGGTGTTTCGAGGGATCTTTGAAGGCTTGATGGCTCTTAAGGGCACTATTAGAGCCGCAAACTTCGAGCCAAAGGTTGTATGTAGCAGGAAAAGGAGACAGAAGGTGAGCTTTTAGGAAAACTCTGTAAGAGAGAGTGAGGACAAACGGCACTTGTGGCTGCCAATAGTTGGAGCACTTGAGAAAATTTTAACGGCGGGATTAGCTAGCCCTAGGAGAAAGAAGGAAAGGAAAGAGAGAGAGAGAGAGAGAGTGAGAACGAAAGAAAGAGAGAGAGAGAGAGAGAGAGAAGAGAAGAGAAGCAAGGAGTAGACGAGAGCCGTCCTTATTATAAGAGCGCGGCCATAGTTGGGGACAATGAAATGGTTGAAGAAAAAGGATGGTTGTCTGGGAGATGTCAAAGAAGTTTAGACCCCAAGTGATGAGCGTTACATGCAGCTTGCAGTTATGCAGAACTTCGCGCTGGTCCTACTACGCTTCACGGGTCTGAGCGTTCTCATGGAAGATGCCGTCCATAGCAGGCTACAGCCCTCCATTGAGCACAGGTAAGAGGGAGGACATGGGCGAGACTTCGCTAACTGCTGTTGTACGAGAACGCATTGAAGGAGAGAGGGACCATCACAGAGAGCAATACCGAGCTCGGCACCAAAAGTTCAAAATGAAGGTCTTGTCCCCCTTTCTCCTCCACAAACCGTGGATACCCAGAGCAAACAGGCCACTGGCTCCTCTTCTCACCCTTCACTGTGTCTATCTGTGCGCAGGAAGGAGTTTCAAGGATCTGTCTTCGGCCTAGCAGCAGCCCTCGCACGCGGTCTGGATGCCGTAGCTTATTGTGTCTCACGCTCAGGACAGGAAGCAGAACTGAATCTCTCAGTGGTCAATGAATTGCAGGAGATGCAGGACCAGCTGGACGTTGCAGTCGGCAGGCTACAGAGTCAGCTCTGGCGGCACCTTTCACCTGGTATTTACTGATAATCTGTGACGAGGACCAATTATATCTAATAGGTTTAGCTGTGGGTTCCTTCCTAGCCTCTCTTTTCCTTCAGCGAGGGGCCTCTTCCTCCCCAGCTTGTCTCTTACTAAGATCTTTTGTAGGTGGACTCTTCTGTGTGGCTGGAGGACATCCTTTGCAGTCTCCCACTGGTGAGATCGACTTCAGCACAGAACAGCTGGCGGGCCTTCTCTCTCTTGAGAACTATCTGCATCGCCTTGTGAAGTTGGCTTGGATTCTGCACGTGGCACTAGACATGGCCAAAGACTTAGCTGAGATATAAAGAAGAGGGAGCAGACTAACTGTGATCACGAAGTTATGGCTTGGAAGGACATCCTCTCTCTCTCTCTCTCTTGGTGCTCAATATCCTCACAAGGCATAGACAGTGGACCCAGTGGACCTGTCTCATGTCGTGGGTGTCGCCGGGAAGTCTACCTACTGAACATTACTAGCACTTTATTTATATCAAATCATAGGCTGATGTGCACTTCATCCCTTAGTAATCTCGTCGAGCTCTTTGTGCCTCTTGTCAAGGCGCTATAAGAAGGGCAAACTCCAACAGGGTGAGGAGACCTGAGAGAGATTCAGAAGGAAAGGAAGAGAGCACAGTCAACACAGAGAGCCGTCAGATCAGAGAAGAGAGAAGACTGGCCCTCCACATGGCTGCTGCCTAGTATAATCTATGGTGATGGTTCTTCAACGATCTCCCCGTTGTCCATTGAAGATAGAGACCACTGCGGATGGATGGCATCGCCACTCGGAGTCTCTGCATCGCCGTGACCCGGGGCCGAAGAGAAGCAGAGACCTTGACTCTCATCTCTCATCATCTCGTCTCATCATTTTGTGTGGCCTTTCGGTTTTTGACAGTGTTAAACTTTGACAGTATAAATGTATGGCATCTGAACCGAAGAGGTGATGTACACCATGAGTTATTATCAGGAACCCAATCGTAATGTATATGGAATACAGAGCTTGACTAGGATGTCACGACGTCCTACCCGCCAAGGTGGGTGGGGATATATTGACTTGAGATAAAACCTTAGAGAAGGATGTGCGCCATCAGCGTGTACATAGCAACTTTCAGACTAATTAGCTCGGGGATACAAAGCAGTAACGACCTTACATCGGGATTAAAAGTACCACCCACTCTAGAGCCACTCACCCCCCGTATGACAGAGCACAGTCTCTGCTAATCATTATCTCACACACCGGGGACAAACTTCCACACCACCCATGGAACCGACGATGGGTACTCTTTGTTTGGGGAGCATTGAGGGAAGTCCAGCTGTTCACCTAATTTTGAGATCCGTTGCACACGTTCGCACAAAACCACAGCCAAAGAGTTCGAACCTGCACCTGCCCAAAGCCTACACCAACGGTCGCCGATCAGAACTACATTTATTCAGAATAGACCTAGCTAAGAGGCAGAGGTCTTGGATGAATTGGATAGCTCATTCTAGATCAGCATGGTTCAGCTATCATGGCTGAACCAGCTTTCGCTGGCTGTCAGATTTTGCGGCAAAGGGACTGGCGCGGAGGCGCAGACCGTCTGTCTGCACACAATAACTTTTTCCCTTTCAACACCTCCAGATCATCTGAAGTCTTGTCATTGGGCTCTCTAGTCCCAGCACATAATCTATACATAGCACAATGGGTGACGCAGAGAAGGGCGCAAAGATCTTCAAGACCAAGTGTGCACAGTGCCACACTACCAACAAGGTAAGACGAGGCATAAGTGTGCAGGATCGATTGATAGGAATCAAGGGATGTCTGACAAGGCAAATTGTACATTGTAGGGCGGTGCTCACAAGCAGGGTCCCAATCTCAATGGCCTCTTCGGCCGCCAGTCAGGTATGGCTGAGGGCTACGCCTACTCCGCTGCTAACAAGAATTCCGGTATCATCTGGACTGAAGACACTCTCTTCGAGTACCTTCTTGCACCCAAGAAGTACATCAAGGGCACCAAGATGGTCTTTGCTGGCCTGAAGAAGGCTGATGATAGAAAGGACCTGATTGCTTACCTAAAGCAATCATGTGATCCTAACAGCGCCTAGACATTGTGATATACTAATAGTTGCGGTTTTTCTCTATGTCTCGTTCCTGTCTCGAAAACTCTAGCTTGGACGAAACAGAAAAGAACCTCCTAGCCATAATTTAAGACTTACACCCCCGAGAGTGTTATCATTCAACTCCTCCGTTGTGTATGAGAAGAGAGTCTTGGTATCACGGAGCAAACCAAAACTTATAGACCTCTTTCCTTTCAAGCCTCTTGAAAGTGGTCATGCTATCCGCCGTCGAGCTGGCACCTTGGATCTTGTCCCACAGGTGGAGCAAACGGGACGGAACTCGCAGAAGACGGAAAGGCATATCTAATGAGCAAGTATGAGTGGTGCTACTGTTAGATTCACCGAAAAAAATAAAGATAGAACTTTACCGGACAAACATAAGCAACCTCTATGAGCCTCTTATGACAGAAGCAAGCTGGTTTGAAGTCAATCTGCTGTTGCTGAGGGAGCTTCATCAAGCTGTTGTTTGGAGATTGAATATCAGCACTTCCATAAAAGTAGCGCCATCTCATCCTTACCTCCGCGTCTTCTGGTCAGGGAGGAATATCGAGAAGAGATACTGCGACAGGGCGCTTTGGTCTTCCGGTCGGTAGTAAACACCCCCTGTCGAGACAGTGTCAGAGATCTGAGAAACGCACAAATCCGGGAGCTGCTCGGCCTCACCTGTTAGGTAGCTTGCCTGCTGCAAAAAGGACGAGTCTGTAGTGGACAGAACGCAGCTATCGATCGGCACTGCCAGCTTTTGGGCTGAGAAGATGCAATTCATGACGGAAATGTAGTGGGATGGACCATCTGGAGAGAGTTGCACGACCAGAATCCTTGAGAGCATCTCGTCATGGCTTTGTGTCTTGGCTTTGTTGATATCTAAAAGTAAATATGCGCATTTCTTAACGTATCCTAGGAAAAGACGAAAAGCCTCCTTGTAAGGACTTACAGCAAAGAGCGAGGGATAGAGCGCTAGATACGGCTGTGATGTCCTTAGGTTCTGCGTCTCCAACATTTCCTGTAGCCCCAGAGATAGATTAGGTACATTATAGGAATAACACTTAACTTGATAAAATCTTACTTACCATTGCCATTCGTCTCTGAAGCTTTAAGAAAGGCTTCAATGCCGTCCGTTATCCGTTGGCTAGCACTAACAGTGCTCGAAGGACGATCGTGCTCTGGTTCCGAGGTTGGAGGGGCTGGGAAAATGTAACGACTACCACAATGGTCAGAGAGAAGCTGCAAGCTTTCGAAGGCAACAATCTTTACGTTACCTTTCTCCGCCTCCTGCGGCAATGAAGGTGAAGTGATTATTTCTATGAAGAAGCAAGAATGTGTTTATAAAGAGCAAGACCGCCTCAATAGCCTGGTTTGATGATTGATAGAGACAGAGTGAGCTCGAGTCGCCAAATGTCTCATGATGATGACTTACGTCTTTGAAAGCGACTAATTTCGAAGCCTTTTCTATGGTAGTCTGCCGTTCTTGGAACCTTTCGGTCCACGGCTTGATGCCTACATCAAAGATGACTGCCAACAAGCTTGCGGTATCTGACATACCGTCCACCACCACTTGTTGAGTTGCTGGCAAAAAGCTAAGTGATATTGTTGGTAGCACCTGCCTCTGATATATGGCAAGCAGGCCCTCTGATATACTGATGCTTGATAGTAGTAAGGGCCTCCTATCTGCTCTGATGCCGGGGTTTGTCCGTTTGGTCTCATGAGAAGCCATACGCAGCGGTGGAACTTTGATCTCCCCATCAAGTGAGCGTTCTCATCATCATCATGAAAGCTGCCAGAGAGCATCTGTCAAAAATGGATCATGCTCCAGAGAGCCAAGGCCGTTAGCGGTAAGTCCATGGCGTTGGCGATAATATGTATCCTTATTGAGAATAAAGCTGAAGGTGGGGGAACTTCTGCCGCCTTCCTTGTTGTCAGTCTTCCCAATAATGGGCTGAGAGAGCCCAGAGCCCACACCACTTTTCCCCTATCCTTCAGAATCAGCATAGCGCAGGATTCAAAATTTTCCTTCTGTGCATGTTGACGAAATTTAACGCCGAAAATAGCTCAAAACTCGGTTCCCTCCAATTCTCACTTTCGATGTCTCCATCCATTATTACTTCCTGCAATCACCGTTATTAGATAGGATTAGCTATGAATTTGGAGTACTTTATTACTACAGTTTAAAAAGAAGTAACAGAGATTTTGGAGTTTGGAAAGGACTTTTTTCTATATTATTTTGGTTTTGTAGATGAAGCTTCGGAGCTCCAGAAATTGACGATGTGACGGAAAAACTTCAGAGCTTCGTCGATTGAGCTTCAGAGCTTCGTCGATTGAGCCTCATCGCCTCACCAGTTGGCTTCTTGGTCCCAACAGAAGTGAAGCTTATCCCCTACGGTGGGGTGATCACATTCTTTTAATCGATAAAACTATGAAGCACAACCTCGACGACACAGTGTAACAGGAGTAGTTGAAGCTATTGCTACAGTGGTGATGGAATAACCTTGGAGCTAAAGAAGGGTCCAACTTAGCACTTCTATCTTCATACCTGGCAGTATGAGGAACGTTCAGGGCCACTGGAATATGTTCAGTAGGTAGTCTAACCCAAGCAGTCGGCTATGCTTGCTCTTGTTAATGTACCTCAGGGAGCTGCCTCTGTCAGTAACATTATGGCTGGGCCATCGAAAAAGGACCCTGTTGGCCACGTGGCAAGCGGATTAAGTTTCAATCCCATAGGTAAGTGAGAACGTGTAGATAGTATTAGCATGTTAAGATGGATTCATGATCCCTTTCTTCCCGCTCCAGGATCGTCCGCGCGGCGGGGCTCAGACCTCGAGAACCAAGCGCCAGAGTCATCTTCAACAGGGTGCCCTGATGGGCCGTATATAACACCTTCCAAAGAGAATCCCCCTGCAAGCACTCAGACGGCACATGTCAGTCCCTTACCATGTTTGAAATGGGGCCTCACTCTGGATACTCAGCTTGGAGGCAGGCTTCAGGTACGCTGTATAGGCCCATAATTCAGGGTTACTCTAGGCGCTGACATCACTTCGCATGGCCCCAGACGTCACCTGGAATACCTCATCGCATTCCACTAGCACCGGAAGACGCCTTCAACGACAAAACAGCCCGCCTCCAGACAAATCTACCCTTTCACCCTGTTCCCCACAGGACCGATTTAGGATTGACAACCCTACAGACACAGCTCAACCAAATAACCCTTGACGACCCTGTTCATGAGTCCGTTGCAACTTCGGTGGCTCTCGGCATCTTTACTCCGGAGAAACAAGATGCATCTCCCAGTAATGGAGGTGGAAGTTCGATGCTCTACACTACGCAGACAGCAAGCAATGGCACACGCTCCCATTACCTAAGCCTACCGTCCCAATCGACAACTATTAACCAACCTTGTGAGACCCATATTAGCTCCTACAGAGTCCACGTTTTCAGTGGTCATCAGTTGAAGGAGCCGGTGGAGGAGCCACCCGTCTGGCATGAAGCTCCGGCTCCTTTTCTCCCTCTACCAACGCCTAGCGGCCCTGCACTTGACAGGAAGAGTGCCAACACCGTTCCGTTAGCCTACCGTATGGGCCATACAGCACCTACTGGTAGCAGACTTAACCTGAGGCAGGGGGAAGCTTCCAGATGGAACCGTATGCAGCCTGGCCCTCGAGTTAGCTATGTAGCTGAAACAAGGCCTCGAGAGTCTGGATGGAATTCAGCTTCCCAGCAGCCTTCAAGCTCTAATACCAGGCGACAAATGCGCACACCGTCATACCGTCCTGAAGCTTTCCAGCAGGCCATAGACCACCGAAGAGACTATAGCCTACAAAGGAGCAATAATCAGATGGATTCTGACATGGAGTTTGGATCCTCATCCCAGAACAAAGAGCGTCTTGATATGGATCCTGCAAGAGCTGGATTAGCTGGCCATCAGCTCTTTCAGCAAGCACTTGCAAGCAGCGACCTCTCCTGCAACAAGGAGCATGAAGATGAGACAGCTGAAGCGAAAGCCCAAGCCAAGGACTTTTACAAAGAGTTCAGGTACGTACAACGAGACAGTGAGGAAGCGTGGCTTTCAGGGGTAACATATTACTCATCACGTCTACCCCTATAGAGCGGCGGAACGACAATCCTTTCAAACAGCCAAGGGCTGCGTACAAAGATGGTGGAACGACCTCACTCCGACCATCAGATGGTATTTACTAGGTCGTAGTCCTTCATGCATGAGCTAGACCTAAACATGGCCTACCTCTCTGTAGGAGGGCCAGCTTAGACCTCGCAGAGTTAGCCAAGCGAGAGAATAATTTTGAGGATGCAAGAGAGTTATATCATGAGGCATGTTCCATTCGCTTCTGACGTTGAGTGGTCAAGCCGACTTTAACCCTCTCATTCTACTTACCAACGTTACTAGCGGCAGTAATCTCACTACTGGCAGTCCCTCCTCTCACTAACATCCGTGGTGGGCTTGTGCCCAAAACGTTCTAGATTAATCGCAGCCATCCTCTGGTCGGCCAAGCTTGGTTAGAGCATGCTAAGATGGAAGAAGAATGCGGCAACATGGTAAGCAAGTCTAGCCTTGGGGCTCCCACACACACTGTATTTTACATCGAATCCTTTTTGTCGCGTGTCCGGCAACTTTGTAGCTCGAGGCTCGAAAAATTCTAAAAGAAGCACTCTGCCATTGCAAGAGAAATGAGAATTTACTCTCAAAGGCTATCAGAACGGAGGAGCGCGTTGGTTAGTGATCACAGTGACACTTTTTATGTGAATGGGCGGGGACAAACTCTCTGTCTATTGCTCCTTCTTTCCTTAGGCGACCTGACAGCAGCGAGACTTTTGATCGCGGACATGCGAGGTGTTCCGATTGAGAAGTCGTGGAAGATTATTCTTGAAGGCGCACTATTAGAAGCGCGAGCAGGTTGGCTGGCCAAACTATTTTTTTGTTGAAACGATGGTCCTTCCCTTTGTAGTTTACATCTGACAGACTCTCTTCTGACAGACTGTCCGTCCTTCTTTACCACTGACCAAACACAGGGAGGCTTCGCGTGGCCAGAAAGGTTTTCAATTTTTTGATGGCAGAAGTGACCTGGTATGGGCCAATCTACTATGAGGCTTTTCGATTTGAAGAAAGAAATTGCAACTTTCGGCGTGCGTATAAAATCATACAGCGAGGGCTCCGGGAGCTTCATAGGTAAAATCTGCAGCCTCCTCGACGGATTTCTCGCATCTTTGTGGCCAAGTGTCCTTTGTTAACGGTGGTCGCCTACCTTTACGTGAGCATAAGACGTGCCGACAAGCTTTCACGGCAGAGGCAGTCATGGTAGCACTTAGCTTACACGTATATTTATAGGTACGGGCCATTGTGGTTCGGAGCCTTTCGGATAAAGGAAAAGCTCGAAATAGTGCCTGACAAGCCCATTGATGACACCAAGGTGGAGGAAATAAGACGGCTATTTGCAGCTGCAAGCAGATCAATCTCAAAGGTAGACAGCTTTCTGTCTTCTACTCTCCTCTTTGTCAATGAGTGCTTCTCCTCAACACTTACATAACAGGAGCTTGTGTGGAAAGTGTTGTTAGAAGCTGCTCAGTTTGAGGATCGATTAGCTACCCATGGCATCGAGCGAGGGCACGATCTACGTATGGTTGAACAATTCCTGGAAAAAGCTAAACAGTGCTACGTAGAGAGTGTAAAGCACTGTCCTGAAAACTTAAGGTAGACAGTTACGCTTTCAGGTGGACGTCACAGGGAGCATGTGATCATGTGCTTGTGCTCGGTTGCGTTCCCTGTACATAGTAACCGCAAACTCCACTAAAACTGCGCTGGTGGCAGGTGGAAGATCTGGTTGGCTGGAGCACGGACTGAGGCAGCCCTGGGACAGGTGAGACCTCCTACTTATAAGTTACCCGATACAAGTCCAGTGTCTGAAGAGACGAGCTCACGCGTCTCGCCCCTTCCTGCCATGCCGCAGATGGAAGCTGCACAGTTGCTTCTCTTGAGAGCTTTGGAGGAAGTGCCAGCAAAGTCCAAAAGCCAGGTGTTAATCGAGTGCGCTAGACTGGAGGAACGCCGGTACGACGATAGGATTAACTCTTCCCTTTCACGTATCTACTGGCTGCTCATAATCTTTTTTAATCTTCCCTTCTTTGTTTTTACGGCGGATCTAGAGGCAACGGTGACAAAGCTAGGCGGATATTGACGAGAGCAAGGGCGGAGATCGGCTATGAATGGAAAGTCTACCTGGAGTCTATTCTTCTTGAGATCAGGGCTAAACGAGTCACCGAAGCTGTAAGCTACCCCAGAACTGTGTAAACTCTACACTTGCCGTGCTCTGACGCTTTGCTATCTTAGATTGCGGCGGCGGAGTTGGCGCTGGATGTACATAGTGGTGCAGGCAGATTGTGGGCTCTTCTCATCCAATTAAAGCAGTCAGAGTCCATTGCCGAGCAAGATAGAATCTTTCGCCGAGCTGTTAGGTAAGAATGTGCCCTGTGGATAGAAAAAGCCACATATCGAGTGGGAGAGAGCCCAAACATGGTATGATCTAGTGTTTCTATTAGCGTTGCTCCTCTTCTGGATGTAAGTCTTCGCCTCCGCACCTAACAGAATGTGTCACGTTGTCGCTCCACCGACAGGGAAGTGCCCAAGTCAGGGGAAGTCTGGTGCGAGGGGGCACGGCTCCACCTTAATCCCTTGCAACCCTGCTTTGACCTCACACAAGCGGCCAAATACCTAGACTTTGCCATTTTATTCACTCCTCAGTATGGAGACTCATTCATAGAAAGACTTCGACTAGAAATCCTGGTCAATTGCGCAAAATTCAACGGAGATGCGACAGAAGAGGATCTCCTTGCCTTTGACTATGGGTCAATCTTCCGAAAGTAGGGTCTTTTAAGCTGTCCTGCAGGCGGTTCAGGGACTCCCAGTCCTCTTTGTTCGGCGACTCGGGCGCTACTCATTCCTCTTTGATTTCGCGTTTCTTCCAGTCTTTTCTCTCTGGACGACAACATTCTCCTGAGAGCAGCAAGGGCACTCTGTTGTTGTCTAAGTCTTGCGTTCACTCGCTGCCCCCACCGCAGGTGCTTGAATGCGGATCCTAACTACGGAAGCCTCTGGTTTTATTGCAAGCTCAACTACCATGACACTGCGCTTGAGATAATGGAGCTGGTCCTCTCCCGTCTGGTCAAGGAGATCGTCCAATATCAGGCCCTTTACCTGACTGCTCTGTATGGGGGTGACATCACCCGAGCAAGAGCAAAGGAAGAACCCATAACGCGCTCGCAGGAGCAATGTACTGAGGATGAAGCGACAGCCAGCGACTTCTCTACGGCTCTTGTAGAGTTCAATCGTACCCTGACAGCATTTCGGCCTGATCGGGTCATGCCTGAGAGAGAGAGAAAGAGGCTCCTAGGCTATGACTGCGTATCAGCAGTGTAGGCAAAGAGAAAAAAAGAGAGAGAGAGAGGGAAAGGAGCCCAACGCAAGGCAGAAGGTGATCCGGTTAGAATTGGCCGCTAATCGGCAGATTACTCTGGCCGCACGGGCAGACCATAGGCATACTCACAGTAACAGAGAGACACAAGAAAGAGTGGAGGAGACGCCACGCCAGAGGAAGATGAGTTAAGAGGAGAGGAAAGAGTATTGCTTTTCGTGGTCATTTCGGTGATAGAACCAGCTACTTCCTAATTTATTGCTGCAGGCACTGCAGTCCGGGGGCTAATGTGTAAAAGGAAAGTTAACCTCCCATCCCAGACCTCATCGCAAGGCCTTTGACTAGAGAGTCACCCAGGAGCCGAGAAGGAACGTAAAGACCATCCTTATACAGAAAGAACCTAGGGGAGAGAGGGAGAAGAAGAAACAGGCAGAGTGGGAAAGGAAATGCTTCGAAAGCGGGCGTGTAAGCAGCGTAATGGAAGAGAGTGTCTGTCTTCCTCTTATGATCAAAGCTGGGATTACTCTTAAGTCCTTATTGCCGGCAACTGGCCCGCCTGGACGTCAAGAGCTAGTCAAGCCTTCAAAGCTGCTTCAGCTTCTCATCTTGCGTGCAGACAGAGTGGTCTGCGGGTGAAGCGGAGGCTTGCCAGAAAGAAGGCGTGAAGATCTGCGAGGCGCGGGAGAGTATTCTGAGAGCAGAGTGCGCGTGGGCGGTGTGTTAATCCGCATTGGGGCAGGACTTTGAGAGAGAGAAGAAGCATTCTCCTTGTTTGTTGGTGTGACCGGTGTTTCTTTCTCATCGATGTCCTGTGTCTTCACAGTCTCTTCTCTCTTTTTTCCAAGCGCTTCTCTCTTCTCGTCTTCCGGTGTCTCGTCTATCTGATGCTTCTTCCCTTCTTCTAGTTGCTGCTGCTATTGAGAGGAGAGAGCGTTGCTCTTTCTTCTCATTCTCTTACGAGGTGGAGACGAGACGTCGTTCTCCACCTCTTTGTCAAGAGAGGAGACACGGAGCATTGAAGTCACGGCTGTTAGAGAAGCATCGCCTTCATCTCCCAAAACGTCCTTCGCCTTGACGCCTTTGAGGCTGGTTGGCCGCTGGTGAGCTGCCCAGAGCTTGTTGGGTTTAAAGGCTGCAGCCTGGAACGAGAAGAGAGTGATTGCATAATCACATGTAAGATCAGTGCCAACTGGAATCGGAGAGAGAGAAAGAGGCGAAGGGAGGGTTGGAGGAGGAAGAGCTAGGAATCGCTTGCAGAACTGTTCCGACATGGCCAGGCGTCACAAAGGCATATCGTAAGATCAACTAGAGTGAGCCAAAGCGGTAGATTTGAGCATCGTCGGTAGCAGCGATGCATCAGAAGACGACAAAGAGAGAGAGAGCGCACCAAGAAGAGAGCAGAGAGAGCAAGAGCAGAAGGAAAGAGAGAGGAACGGAGAGAGAGAGAACGAAAGGGCAAGACAAGTGAGCTATAAGTCAGACTTTACCTTGGATCGAGTCCGCGACTTTCTCTCTTCTTTCCGCTGTTCATTCTTCTGTTTAATGAGCGCTCTCCGCCGCTCGGCAGCTGGTTCATGTGTAGCTTCAATCTTCCTCTTGCCAATAGCTGCAGCGGAAGAGCCAGGAAGAGAGGAGGCAGAGGCAGCAGAGAGAGATGAAGACGAAGAAGGCTTGACGCTTCCCTTGGTCTTTCCTCTCTCTTTATCCTTGCCCTTCTTTTCCTTAGTCTCTCGGGTAGGCCTCAACTGTGTCGGTCGTTCCTCATACTCCCACATCAGCCCTCTCTTTTGGTTCTCTCGCCTGTCCTGGGTTTTGGACTGGAGACAGCGATAACAGAAATATCACCGTGAGATTTGCGGCAGTGAGTGAGGTAGCGAGCATGAGAGATAGGGAGAGAGAANNNNGAGAGAGAGAGAGAGAGAGAGAGAGAGAGAGAGAGAGAGAGAGAGAGAAGGCACAGCAGGCAGTCTAGGTAGCTGAAGTTCCCACATTAAGCCTGCGCTTGTAAGTGATCTTCGCCTTTTGTTTCCTGCTTTCCTTGATCCAGTCCGCACGGAAAGAGGACGCATCTTCAGCCTCCTCCATTCTCTCTTCTCTCTCTCCTCTAATCAAGGAGGCATCCCTCTCTTTCCCTTGTTCTTGCTCGTCCTGTCTCTTTATTGCTGAAGATCCAGAGGTTTGCGGTGCTTCTTCTTCCCCCATGGACGTGCCTTCTTTTCTCTCTTTCTTTTGTGTGACTTCCCTTTCTTTCTTCTCTTCCTCCCCCATGGGAGTGTCTCTCTCTTCTCTCTCTTCCTCTTCGGCGCCCTCCGCTCCAGGCTTTAACGGAAGAGAAGAAGGGCCAACAGGGGGAGAGAGAGGGAGAGACTGTCCTTTCTGTTCTTGGTCCTGGGAGGTTGTACATGCAGGGCAGAACCACTCTCCCTCGGGGATGGAGGAGAGTGGTGGGTTCAGTCTTTTTATATGGAACTCACCGTCACATCCATCACAGAGGAGGACGTTCTTATCTTCCTCTGCTTCCAGGAGAGAGAGGATGAGCTGTTCTCTCTTTCCTACTGCAGGGAGACATTCCTCTTTACAGAGCCTCTGGAGTTCTTTGTGAGAGAGAGACTCTAGCTCTTTTCTCTTCTCTTCGAGGGGAGACGTGGAATGTGCAGAGGAGAGAGACTCTCGAGAGAAAGAGCTCTGTTTATCTGCAGTTTGAAGCCTTTCTATGAGATCTGGCTTATTCCCTTTCGTTGGCAGTCCTCTCTCTTTAAGGAGAGCGAGAAGCTCTTCTCTCTTTAGCGAGGAGTAGTCTCTCTCTTCTCTTTTTGGCTGCTGTTCTTCCTTCTGCACAGTGCTGTCAGATATTCCTAGTTCCTTCTCAATCCGAGCGATGAGACCGTCTTTCTTCTTTACGTCCTCCTGTTCATGAAAAAAGAGAAAGCGAGAAGACAGTGTGCAGAGAGAGTGAGAGAGAGAGAGAGAGAGAGAGAGAGAGAGAGAAAGAGAGAGAGAGNNGAGAGAGAGAGAGAGAGAGAGAGAGAGAGAGAGAGACAGACAGACAGAGAGAGAGGGAGGAGAGAATCCTGTGATTGGGTAAGGACAAGGCGTTAGGTAGGCAAGTAGAACTACATGGGTGGTGCCAGAAGGCCCAATGGAGACAGCACATGCTGACAGCGGGATGAGAGAAGGAGTAGAAGAAGAGAAATAGAGAGAGAGAGAGAGATTTTCTCTCTTTCTCTCTCTCTTTGTCCCCCTTACCGGCTCAATCTTGAGCTCGCCACAGAGTTGAAGCAGCTTCGCCTTGGTGAGCCGTCTCAATTGCGCCGAGGTCAGAGAAGCCGATGACATGGTTGAGTTGTCTCTCGTGACTCTCTCTCTCCCTTCTTTCTTATTTTCTCGCTTTCTCTTTATCTCTCTCTCCTCGGCCTTCTTCTCCAACTCTTGGCTCTCTCTAGTGTGTCAGTTAGGCCGTGAAAGATCCTCCTTCTATGTTCGACCGCGACCAGGGAGGAGCTAATGCCTGCCGCTCTCCAAGACGTCTCTCTCTCTTTTTGTCTCTCTTCGGACTCCTTATCTTTGACGCTTGTCGTTGCTTTGTGTCTCCCCTTGTCTTTTTTTAGGTTTGCACGCTGGCTTCGACCTCGTGCTCCGTCTGTCGTTGGTCTGGGCAAATGACAATCGGTCCAAGGCATTCCATAGCATCGCTATCTCTTCGCGCCACTGTTGGGACCGAGAAAGAGAGTGAGAGAGAAGGGGGGAGAGAGAGAGAGAAGGGGAGAGAGAGAGAGAGAG